>VSMD01050963.1:0-87101 GCA_008750895.1 Mirza zaza
ACTGGTATTAAATGAGCAGCACCTAAGTGGACACATAGGTATTACAATAATATTGTATTGGACAGGGGGACGGGGGGGGGATGGGTAGATACATATATAATGAGTGAGAAGTGCACCGTCTGGGGGATGGTTATGCTGGAGACTCAGACTTGTGGGGGGAGGGGGGGAAAGGGCAGTTATTGAAACCTTAAAATCTGTATCCCCATCATATGCCGAAATAAAAAAAAAAAAAAAAAAAAAAAAAAAAAAAAAAAAAAAAAAAAAAAAAAAAAAAAAGAAACAGTCATGAAAATCATTGCTGAGGTTTTACAACGAGTCAGGAAGAAAAGAAGAAGAGAATAATGGTTTTTGATATCTGGGAAAGGGAAGGCCAGTGTGATGAGCTCTAAATCTTAAATCACACGTTTTAGGAGATGGGTTACTGGTGTATCTTCAACAACTGCACTAGGGGCACTCAGATTCCCAGCCTGGTTTGGGGAGTCCTGGGAAAGGACACATTCTCCTCAACTCAAGATATGTATCCAAGTGATAGTACTCTGAATTCACATAAATCTCCTGGCTCTCAGCAATGCAACATAGTAAAGAGATAAAAATTAAATTAGATATGGTGGGAAAGTTTATCAACAAAGAGATTCAAAGAGTAGAATGATGTAGCTTGGTCTCCTTGGGTAGCATTCAAAGACAGAATGATGGAAGTGACGGGAGACCTCATAATTGTACCTACACACCCTCAGTAATGGTTTACAGAACAGACAATGACATTAAGGATCATGATTATGCCAGAGGTTGTGCAAAGTGCTTTTCCTATGTTATTTAATCTTCATGAAAACACTACGAGAGTTAATATCTCCACTTTATTGATGCAGAAACTGACAGCCATCCAAATCAGTTGACCAAGGTCATGCATATTTTATGTGTCAAAATCAGGATTCAAATTCAAAATATTTTCTAATTTCCTTTATCATTTTTTCTTTGACTCATGAATTATTTAGAAGTATTTTTTAATTATTATAGCCCATTAAATATGATCTATCTTGATACTATATGTACTTGGAAAGAATGTCTGTTGTTTAGATGTTGGATGTAGTGTTCTATAAATAACAATTAGCTTTAAATCATTTGTGTATTTATTGAATTTTTGTCTATCAATTGCTGTGGAATGGGTGTTAAAAATCTCTTAGCATAATTGTGGAATTATCTACTTTTTAAAATTATATCAAATTGTTGGTTTATGTATTTTGAAGCATTGGTATTAGGTATATATACATCTATGATTGTTATTCCTCTTTGATGAATTGACCATTTTATCATTATGAAATGTCCTTTAGTAATAATGTTTACCTTGATATTCAGATTATCTTATACCAATATAGCCACTCCAGTTTTCTTACTCTTATTGTTTGCATAGTATATCTCTTTTCATCCACTTATTTTCAACCTGGGTATTTATACTTAAAGTGCATCTCCTAAGATAGTGTATAGCTGGATCTTGTTTATTTTCATTCTTATAGTACCTGCCTTTTAATTGGAGTACTAGTCTATTAACATTTAATGTAATTATTGATGTGGTTGGACATATGTCTACCATTTTATTATTTGTTTACTCTTTGTCACCCCTGCTTTCTGTTCCTCTGTTCTTTTCCTTCCTTATTTCTGTGCATTACCTTTAGTAGTTGTTCTGTGATGATGACATACATTCTTAACTTTTCATAATCTACCTGCAAGTAACACTGTATCACTTCATATAGCTTGTAGAAACATTGCAACTTTGTAGGTCTATTTACTTCCCCAACATTTATTTACATCCATTAATAAAGCCCGTGAGACAATGTTATAATTTTTACTTCAAACAATCATATGTGTTTCTTTAAAAATTTAAGGCAAAAACTATTTTCATTTGTCCAGATAGTTACTATTTCTAATACTTTTTATTCATCCTGAAGCTTCAAGTTTCTGTCTTGTGTCATTTCCCTTCAGCTTAAAGAACTTCCTTTAGTATTTCCTATAGTACGATTCTGCTGGCAATCAATTATCTTAGTCATCTTTTAACCTGAAAATGTCTTTATTTTGCTTTTATTATTGAAGGCTATATCCATTGGATATAGCCAATATTCTACATTGACAGGATTTGTCTCGGGGTGCGGGGTTCCTTTCAGTCTTATATAAATGTTCTGCTATATTCTGGCCTTTAAAATTGGTGATGAAAATCAACAAAATGATATGTTGAATTTTTCATTCCCCTGTCTGTGATATGTCAATTTTCCCTGTCTGTGATAGGTCAATTTTCCCTGACTACTTTCAAGGTCTTTCTATTGATCTTCAATTTTCATAGCTTTGACTACTCCATGGTAATGAGTGGTTTTCTAAGGATTTACTAAGTGTATCCTACATAGTATTTGCTAAGCTTTTTGTATCTGTAATTGTATGTCTTTCACCAAATTTTCAATATTTTCAGCTGTTATTTCTTTAAATATTTTTTCTGCCCCATTCCTCCCACTCCATCTCTCTCCTTATCCTTTATTTCTAAGATTCTATGTGTGTTAGACCTTTTGATATTGTCCCACAATCTTTAAGTCTTTCTTCTTGTCCTTTGCCAATCCTTTTAGTCTTTTATCTTCAGATTATATTATTTCTATTGGGCTATCTTCACATTCACTGATATTTTTTTTCTGTCATTTTCATCCTGCTCTGAACCTATCCAGTTACTTTTACATTTCAGATTCTGTAAATTTAATTCCAAAATTTTCATTTGATTGTGGTGGTTTCTGGTTTCTTTTTTCCTTCTTTTTTTTTTGTTTTTGTTTTTTGTTGTTGTTGTTGTTTGTTTGTTTGAGATACAGTCTCACTCTATCACCCAGGCTGAAGTGCAGTGACCCTATCATATCTCACTGTAACCTCCTGGGCTCAAGTGATCCTCCCATCTCAGCTTCTGGCATAGCTAGGACTATAGTCAAGTGCAACCACACTCAGCTAATTTTTTTACTTTTTGTAGATATAGGGTCTTACTATGTTGCCCAGGCTGGTCTCAAGTTCCTGGCCTCAAGGTAATCCTCTGACCTTGGCTTCCCAAAGTGATAAGATTACAGGTATGAGCAACTTGTACCTGGACCATTTAGTTCTTTTTTATAGATTATTTCTCTCACCTGAAATTTTCTATCTTTTCATTAATTCAGATAATATTTTCCTTTATATCATTGAGCATAGTTATAATATCTGTTTAAAAATTCTTGCCTGAGCTAGGCATGGTGGCTCACGCCTGAAATTCCAGCCCTTTAAGAGGTTGAGGCAGGAGGATTGCTTGAGGCCAGGAGCTCAAGACCAGCAAACCCCTACCTCCACAAAAAATTTAAGTTAGCTGGGTATGATGACACATGCCTATAGTCCTTGTTATTCTGAAGGGTGAGGAAGGATTGCTTGAGCCCAAGATTTTAAGGGTACAGTGAGCTATGATCAGGTCAATGCACTCCAGCCTGGATGACAGAGCAAGACCCTGACTCTAAAAACATTAAAAATAAATTAATTAAATTAAATAATTAAACTAAATTAAATTATTGTCTGATAATTTTATATCTGGGTCATTATAGAACAGGCCTCCTCTGATTGTCTTTTCTTCTGAGAACGTGTCACATTTTCTTGGTTCTTCATATGTCAAGTCATTGTTGATTGTATCTTGGATGTTGTGACCATTAATGTGGAAAAATATGGATTCTACTGTACCTTGAAGAACTTTGATTATTTTTTTTAAGCCGGCAGTTAATTTGGTTATATTTAAACTATAAATTCATCTCTGGGGCAGCAGCTCAAATCTCAGTTAAGTTCTTTTTTCTTTAGTTAAATTGCTTTGAGTCTACCTTACACGTGTGTGGTTCAGAGTCAGTCAGAGATTTGAGCTAAGTTTATTCACAGAACTTAAGGCTCTACTCCTCTGACTTTTTCCTTCCTGGTGATCTTCCTTCACCTTCCAGTGGCTATAGTTGTCCAGAACTCTGTACTCTCATTCTTCAGACCAGAAGGATAGCATGTTTTCTATGAGAATTTTACCCATTGTATGCTGTTGCCAATTGCAGTCTCCCTATAAGCTAAAAGCTATAAAAAATGGGAAACTTACATTATATACGAGTGCCAACTTCCCTCCAGAATCTCTCTGATTTTGTTTACTCTCCAGTGCCCTTAAGTCATTTCAACCAGCGTTTATAGTTGTTGTCTGCAGAGGGGTCAATTTCGTAGGAGCTTCCTTGGCAATACTGGAGAAACAGCCTAAGTATACCTGAATCTAAAATTCATGTGCTAGGAGCTTGGGAAGATATACAAAGAGAATGCATAATAAGGTCTTTTCACCACCATAAATTTTAACTTTTACTGTTCTTTATTAATATTGCTTTTTCAATGGGTCACACACACACACACACAACCTCACAATCTAGGATAATTTAGAAAAAGACCAGTGAAAATCTGACATATGGGCTTGTTTCTACAAAATACTACATATATTTGAAGCAATAAATCTGAACCTCAAACTCTACTGAGAAAGAACTGCCTAATATGAGATGGGTAAGTGTCTCAGGGAAATGGTTTTCCTAAAAAATAAGTAGCATTTATTATCAGAATATCATAGAATTTTAATGTGGAAAGGTCTATAGGAATCATCTAGTCCAAGATACTCATATGCCTGTACATAAATTAATAATTCATTGATTCATTAAATAAACATTTATTGAATACTTATGGATTATGTGCCAGGCACAGCCTGAGTTCTAAGATGCACAAGGATGCTTGCAAAGTTTTTTTCTTAGTTATTTCAGACGTCATCCCTCAATTTTATTGACATTATTAATTTTCACTTTGAATAATGTGTTTGATGATGAAGAAAAGAAAATTTTATCTCCAACACTGTCCAAATGATGCAAATTCTTTATCAAATTTTATAAGATTTTGCTAGATTTATTTTTGTCTCATTGAAAAACAATATAACGTAAAATGCAAGATACTATTTTGTGGGCCAAGATTGAGTGCTATGATGGTTTGACATGTTTTTAATTCCATCTGAACATCTGTACCTTCATTCTGTAGCCAGCTCCCAGTAAAAAACTCAGACTTGCTGGGGGGCATGAAGTGGTTCTTTCATTTATTCATTCATGGATGGAATATTTGTAAATACAAATGGAATTCAGATCATGGTCTGTAGTTCTCTGATTTCAAACTTGCTAACTTCTAGGCTTAATCATGAGCTATGAGAAGATGATCACTATTATATGTATATTTAGTTGCTCTTAGCTGATGGCCACAGTCAGTTTTAGCGAAGTACATATAGTAGGTGTTAGTGTACAGAGTTCAGGGAAATAACATCTCAGTTAATCCCTTTGGATCAGGAAGTACAATATCCTTGATATCCCTAAGAAGTTGCTTAATAGAAGTTTATAACATGAATAAATTATAATTCTGATGTCAGGAGGCATATTAAGTTGGGAAATGTGTTAATATTGTAGAGGAAAGAGGAAATCTAATGACAAAATATTTCCAGAACATATATTTTCAGCATCAGTTTTTATTTTGATCACATTATTCTATCATAATAAAGATTTGTACAATTACTTATGTTAATATTATTATTTCTTTTTAAAAGTCCTGTTATATAATTTGAATTTGGTAGGCAATTAAATGCAGTATAATTTTACTTGCCAACAAAGAAGCAGGCTTTCATATTAACAATTAATCAGAACTGAAAGGAATCCTAAAATGTCTGTATCATCTGTCAGTAGTGTAAGTGTCTCTATCTTTGGTATGATGTAGCAAGATTAAACCCTTTTATTCTAAAAGAATGAGCTGAACAATTACAAAGCAATTCTCAATATAGATATGGAGAAAATTTGAGCATATTGTTAGTGGTTAGCAATGAATAGAGAGTTTTGATTTAGGAGAAAAAAAGAACAGAAATGATATAAAAGTTAATTTCCAATTCTTCAACGTTAACAAAGCAAAAGGGAGAAAATTAGATGTTTCATTTTAGAGTTAAAGAAAAGTTGAAACTTAATATTGCTTTCAGACTCAAAATTTACATTGAACATTTTAATTACCCTATGTGACACGTGTAATGATTGTTCTTTCAGAAACAATCTATCCAGCATGTTTGGAAAGATTTCCTTTTATATTCTTGAATGGTTGTGCTTGATCTATATCTGTCTTAGTTTCCTTTTAGTTTTTTGATGAAAGTTCTTTATCACTAAGGGAAAGTTTATATTGTGAACACTTATATTGACACAACTTGGGTAATACAATTGTGTGGTTAATATACCAGGGTTTTTATGGGAGAATATAAGATCTATTGTTCTTCTTCCTGTATCAAACCAAAGGAATGTATGACCTGTCTCACCAATCAGTAAAACCCGGTGGCCTTTCTTCCAGACCACAGCCGAGGGACCAAAACCCCGTGACTGCCTGTTTGTTAGAAATCGCTGGAGTCCATTCACTCAGCAGGAGACGTGTCATCTTTAAAATAAGCCTATTCATCACCAACTATCAAATTCCAGGCCCTCAGAGCACCTGCTCGGAGTGACTGTGTACTCACAGCTGAAACCTTTGCTCACACATTTATTTTGGGACTGAGCAACGTTAGCTGTAGAGAACTGAGGAAAAAAAAAACACCCCACTTAACTCTGCACACTAATCTCCTTTCAGTGACCTAATCCCGAGTCTGTAAGCCCAGGGCGCCTTTAAACCAGCATAACACAATATTTTGCTTTGTATCCTCAGGAAGAGACCCTTCAGAGGGCACGTGAGGAAGAAGAGAAAAGGAAGGAGATCACGAGTCATTTCCAGAGCACCCTGACAGACATCCAGGCTCAGATCGAACAGCAGAGTGAGCGAAACATGAAGCTCTGTCAGGAGAACACAGAGCTCGCAGAAAAGCTGAAAAGCATCATCGATCAGTACGAGCTCAGAGAGGAGGTGAGAACCACACCCAACACCGTAGGAGACCTGTGCATAGACGCGGCTCTGGGTTGCGAAGGCGGGGAACTCGATTAACAAGACCGTTAGGGCCAGCCCTCTCAAATGATTAATATTTTAGGATTGGATTTCCTCTACCAGCCAAAATAAAGACAGATGGTATTATAAATACCTGACTGAAAGTCATATGGGATTTCTTCAAAACTGGAATCACGGCAAAGTAAAAGCCATAAATAGAAAGTGGTGGGCTGTGGGCACAGTTATGCCTGGAAACAATATTTCTCAGTCTTTTGAAAATCCTTTCTAGGCAGCCAAAAATAACTCACACACTCCCTCTTAGGAATCACCGTGTCATCTAAATTAAGGGTCTGTATTATCGCCTGGTATACCCTACAAGCCAATAATAGTATTAATATTAATAATGTAATAATGATGATGATATTATTTATTCAGTGCTTAGTTCATATCAGGCAATGTGCTAAGTACTGTACACACAATACATCATTTAATTGTCTCAACAATCTTATGCACTAGATAATAATATATTATTCACATTTTATAGATAGGAAGCAGAAGCTATGAGATTGATCATTTACCCACAGTCACAAACACCAAAGATTTTTGCTTTTGGTAGTTTATATTAGAAGGACTATAATGGTCTTTTATTATCTCAAAATTATATTTTTAAGACTCTAGATGCCCCTCAGGATTTTGATATTCCATATTCCTTTCCCCATCCCACCCAAATTTTAAATCTCTTCCTTGAAATGTAACATAGCATAGTCAAAATGGCTCTGCTGGCAACACGCTAAGATTTTATCAAGAAAAAAACAAAACAGAGAGGATGGCATATGGTCGCAGCAGTTAGGTGAATTGAGAAACTCCTCACAGTGAGCCCAAATGCTGTGCTACCAGTTCATCTCGTCAGAACCATCTATCCCATTCCAGAACACAGGTTCAGACTAAAGAAGTGGGAAGGAGTGAAGGGAAAATGTCCTCACTCTTCAGAGAGATCTCAGATGGGAACAGCCTGGTGTACTAGCTGTATATTTCTGAGACTGGTTCTAGGTAAAGCCCAAGGGTAGAATTCCACATGTCCTCTTTCTGATGGGACCTCTGAATGACCAGAAGGTCTTCACACAGAGGTAGAGCTGGAAGCTTCTGGTCACCAAGCAAGCCCAGAGGTGGAAAGGTGTGGAGAAGTCTGACCTTTGCATATCAATCCACGTGTGACCCCTGTCAGCCCCACCAGAGCAAGAGAGTAGATTTCAGGGGGCTCAGGCATCACTCCCAGACCTAGGACCAATGTTGGTGCCCCAAGGCTTACTCATAACCCTGGAGGCAAGAATGTGGAGAATTCATCATGGTAAATTATACTAATGTTGTGATTCAAAGTGGTTTTATATTCATAGAAAGAGCCCAAATACGGTAGCCCTTGCAGTATATACGGTTGTCTGCGCTGTCCAACATAATAAATAGCATCCTATCTAACAGTTACCATATTTAGAAAGATAATGTCGGTACCTCTTGGCATTAACACTGCTGAACTCTGGCGCCTCCACCTTTCGCAGCTACTTTTGTGCAGTGCAGAGTATGGAGCGATTCAACAATTTATGGCTTTAATATAAATGTGTTCATGTGAATTTTTTATTGTACATTTTAAGCACTGATAATAAACCAATCCTTATATGTATACTTTATTTTTCCTTAGCACCTGGACAAAATATTTAAACACAGAGAACTGCAGCAGAAGCTGGTGGATGCAAAACTCGAGCAGGCACAAGAAATGATGAAGGAAGCAGAGGAGCGGCACAAACGAGAAAAGGAATATGTACTTATCATTTTAGTCACTGTGCATATCTGCTTTGCCTTGGTGTCAGAGACTCTCAGAGAAAGTTATTTTGATAATGGTCAAAGAGAACTAGACTGATGGAGGAAGAGCCTGAGCTGCTTTGGAGAACTAAACTGGCCATCCCAACACAAGGCACTGTACCTACACTATTTTTTACATAAAATACTCATTCACCCATTCAACACATATGTTTCAAAGTGCCTATTATCTGCTAAGCACTGTGTTAGGTGCTGGGATTTCTATGGCTGTGGACAGAGAAGGACCATCTCCTACCATGGAGGTTAGAGCCTACCTGGGAAGAGGCAGGCAACAGACAAGCCAATGAATCAGGAATGGTCATGTTAGATAGTAAATGGCTACTAAGGAAATAAGGAGGAACTGAGAAGGGGCCAGAGGAGGGGACCTACTTTAGACTGGGTGACCAGGAAGGCCCTCAGAGGGGGGATGCTTGAGCCAAGTCCCACTCGATGAGGAGCTGGACGTGAAGTGCTGTCTTCAGCAGCAGCCATCTCCAGCAACAAATCCCTGCTGCCGGAAGCAGCTTGGCATGCCCCCAAAATAGGAGAAGGTCATGGAAGCCAGAGCATGGAGAAAAGGTTTGAAATGAAGTTGCAGAGGTAAGCAGGGGCCACACTGTGTAGCTTTGTAGGGCTTAAAAAGCCATTTAGGTTTTATTCTAAATATAATGGGAAAGTACTGGGTAGTTTTAGGGAAGGAAGTGACATGATCTGCTTTGCATCTGTAAAAAACTGATTTGGCTCCTGGGTGGAAAATGGACTGCAGAGGGAAAGAAAGCAAGAAGACAGTTAGGAGGCTCTGAGAGCATCCAGAGGAGATACGGCGATGACTTGGATTAGGGAGGTAGCAGCACAGAGGCGGAGATGGACAAAAGTTGTTTTCCATGTAACCCAACAGGTAATGGTGCAGACCTGAAGCTGGTGACAATGGGGAAAGGAGCAGATGACTCAAGGATGACTCCTGAGTTTTGGGTTGATGAAACTGAGGGGTGGTGTTTACTGCTATCTAACTCACCCAAGCACTCCCCAAAAAGCTATAGGGCCACCCTACAGATGAGAGAACCGAGGCTCAGAGAAGATATGCAACTTGTTTAAGGTCACACACTGCTAAGTGAGCAAGATGTGTTTCAGTCCCACGTGTGTCAGGTCCCAAAGCCCAACTCACTGTGACAGTGCGTCACAGTCAGAGGTGTGGTTCAGAGGTAGGAGTTAAGCAGGTGTGTGCTGCTGGGGAGACAGAGAGATGTGAGACATAGCCCATGGGCCAATTATTCAAATTTGGCCATTTAACATTTGATCATGGGCTTTTCATTTACCTAAAATCAGACCAGAATCAATTCAATTGCTTAGAACAGTAATTTTAAAATAACTTTAGTTTTTAAACATGGCAACAAAAAAACAAACTTTGGGCAACCTACTCTGGTGGGCGTGCCCACAGCATGTCGACTCTGGTGTCTACTAAGCCACTCTTGGGGTGCTTGCACATATTTGCTCCAGTTCAGTAAGATGGAGCTTACTAAGAATCAGCTCTGTGTGCAAATCTTTTCTTTCCAGTTATACTTTTATACCATGTAAATCAACAGAATGACACATAAACTGATGAAATATAAGTATGAAAAGAAAGAATTGTTTCTACAAAAACTACATTTAATACTTTGAAAGACCAGATGCAAGCAAATAGCAAGAAAGAGTTGTAAAACTAGATGTGTGAGTAGCTATCAAAAATTGGAGGAAAGGTGGAAAGCTCTGAGAATTATCCAGTCAAGCTGCTTCACAAGTATTTTTAGGTTCTAGCACTACTGGTGCTAGACACACACACACACATACATACAAACACACACACACATACACACACACACAACAACGAAGAAATCTTATATGGCCCATTATGGATGTAATTTTTAAAAAACAAAACAAAACAAAACAAAACTCTGAACTCCAATCAGAAGACCCATACCCAAAAGAAAGACCACAGCCCTACATCAAAACTGATCAATACATGAACATCATCTTCAGTTAAAATTACATGTTTTAAATCCGTGTGTCCTTTTATGCCAAAATCAGTTTTTCAATTCAACCCATCAGCTCCCAGAGGGCAGGATTTGGAACAATAGGTCAAACTTCTAACCTGGTGTTTCTCAAAATGTAATCCATGGCCCATCAATAGCCAAACCATCTTGGGTATTTGCTGTAAGTACAGATTTCAACCCCTCCCTGTACTTCCTCAGTCATAATTCTCTGAGAGAGATCTGCATTTTAACATGTTCCCAAGGAGATTCCAACACATGTCAGAAGCTCTGGGCCAGGAACTAGGGACAGACTTAAATATATACATATTTCTTATTGTATCACATGTGCTATGGTAAAGAACAGTGGTCTAGGGGAGTAACTTTGGGTTTAATATAAAGGAACAGTTGCTGACGACAATGCCGCAGCCAGGAATGTTCTGGAGCTGTTCTGGCAGGGGCTGAATGATGGTTGATCAGAATTACTGGAAAAGCTTCCAGAATTTGGTAAGAAGTCGAATTTTGTGTGATTCATGCTTGATTTGGAGACTCTTTTTCTTTCTACTTTTTTAATTGAAACCACAAGTTTTTAGTTGAGAATCCAACTTTTTAGACCAATTGTTTCCTTAGCTTCCTTAGATTCTTTACAAAGTTCTGAAAAATTACTTGAGGGTTAATGAGCAAGTTATTAAGTTTTATACACAAATTACAGCAATCTAAAAGACAATCTGACAGTCTCTCCACACGTTCTCTCTTCCCATAGTTGCTGAACCAGGCGGCAGAGTGGAAACTTCAGGCCACAGTGCTGAAGGAACAAGAGACAATTCTGCAGGCCCAGGTGAATGGGGGAGGACGATGCATGGGTGTGCCCTCCTCTGTGTCAAGGTGACAGGGCTGGGTGAGACCACAGGTGGTCTGCAGAAGGCCTCATAAGTGGCAAGGGGGTGAGGGGACAGGACTTGGAAGTGAAGAACAACTTCACCTTTATTATTTTTAAGTGAAAATAAAAGCACAATATTATACCTACGAAAAATGAATGCTCTGCACCAACAATATCCAAAAGTTTGTTGACAGGCAAATGATGGCACCAAAGTGGTCAGAATCGCCAATGTCCAGGTTCTCACATATCCCTTCACATTTCCTCTCTCTCCCCTCTCCCAGGACCCTGGTAAGGTAAGAGGAAAATGTAAACTGCTCAGGTGCACTATCCATGCCTAGGAATTCTTAAAATGCCTTCACATTTTGATATTATTTATAATAAAAAGAAAATGAGAAAAATAGTTAGCACCCAAGTTTCTGTGCTATCAGAGGTTGGCCTTGAGGGTGGTGAATGACACGAAGTGGCAGCAAGTCAGGTAGCATTTTGATTTGGCTTCTTGATGTCATTTGTGTGCTTCGATTAGACTATGGGAATTCCTTTTTCAGGCTCAAAAAAAACAAAAGTCTCACCCCACAGCTGACACTGGGGTAAAACCTGACCTATCCATCTTTCCCCTGCCTTGGGGCTCTGCCCTTCCTGGCAAATGGTCCCCGTGGGTTCTGGGAGAACCATCCTGCCATGGGCCACAAAAGAGCCCTAACTCCGCTGCCAGGCGAAATGCCCAAGTGCCAAAAAGACTATGAGATCACATAGAGCAAATTCACAGATGGTGAGGAAACCATAAGCCTTCCAAATTGGGCAGCATTAATTTAAGATTTGTAAATGTTTATGTGCTGATTGCTGAATATTTGTTCACTGTAAAAAAATTGTTCATTGTAAAAGAAAAAAAGCAAATTATACCATTGCATAGACAAAAGCACAGAGAACGTTTTCATAGCTAGTCTTCTCAAAGCTTACTTTTGCAATGCGTATGTAGAATGCAACAGTGAATTTTTCCCCAGTATGATCTACTCTCTGATAATATGTAAGAATAGTTTTGAAATACTAGTTACATAGAGGTTAGACCATCATGTTTCTGACTATGAATAGAATCAGAGGGCCCAAGAGTTGCAAACTCAAGGTGACCCTGAGGCAGTCACCAAACCCCGCTGTGGGGTGGGGGGACAGGCAGTGGGGTCTCTCCAGCCAGAAGGCAGGCGGGGGAAAGGAGGTGTGGCCCCCTTACCTAGGGGAGGGGTCAGCTAGGATCAAGCCAGAGCCTCTGAGTCTCTCTCTGCCTCATTCATAACACAGAGCCTTGAGGGGGACAAGGGACACTGTCTGAAGTCGTGCACTGTTCACAGCCATCTGTTCCATGCAATCTCTACTCCTCTGTGCTAAATGAAGATAACGAATTGAGAAAAGTAGATTAATATTGTTAAACTCTGGGCTACAGAGTGATTAATTCAACTGGCATCAGAATCTAGGCCTTTCATGACCTGTGAAATAAGAATAAAAAGGTGTGATCCAATTTCCCAACAATACTCCCTCAAACTTGAAAAAACATCTACAGGGGTTCTAGACTTGCTATCATTCCTCATTCATCCCTGAGTTCATGCTCCAGGGGCAGAGTCCTGGCTCTTCTACTGAAAAGCTGTGTGACCCTGTGCAACTCACCTAAACCTCTCTGGACCTAAATTTCCTTGTCTGCAAAACGAAGACGCCGTAATGAATCAGCGATCCCAAGCTGGTGGCCTCCACCCCCGAGAGGCCCATGCCTTTTCAGTATTTCCAAAACAACACCACATAAGGCAGCAGCTGCGGTCTAAAATGTAGTGGTTTCTGACATTAAATCTACTCTTGCTCAGCATCTGTGGGTGGCCACTTATCCATATGTTTAAGTTTCTAAAAGAAAAATGAGTTAATGAATATGTAATACATGCAGTTTGTTTTCAAATCATGCCTGCAAAGCACTTAGATCAGTGTCTGGCACATAATAAGCATAATTAATTCAACCAATACTTATTGAGCACCTACTAAGTGCCAGGCATGGTTCTAGGTTTGGAGACATAGTAATCAATAGGGGAGAGAAAAACCCCTGCCTAATTGAACTCACAATCTAGTGATTACAATAATGTCAATAAAAGTGCTAACTCTTTAGTATATGAGCTAGTATTATTTCATAGGTAAGGGTTCATATGAGAAAATATGAGCCAAAGGGAGTCTTGAATTGCAAAAATGTTGAAGAACTCATGGAAAAGATGATCTCAAGACGCTGTGCGGCTCTAGTTCATGAACATAGAGAACTTCCAGAGCTGATGGAGTGTGGCCCTAAGCTCAGTCGACCGTGCCTTCTTTCACACGGCCTACAGAATTCCCCAGTGAAGGCAGCCCTGCTAGTTGCAAGGAGCCTCCTTTGTCTTTCTCTTTCGTCTCTGAGCCACTTTCAAAACTCCGATAATTACTTAAGCGTCAAGAAGAAAATAGAGGTCTCAAATCCATATTTGTAACAATGTTTAAACAAGTTCCCCATAAAGTATAAACATTACATTGATATTTTAAAAACTTTTACACCTAGAAAAAAACTTCCATCACAGATTATTTTGCATAGCACTCAAACGCTCCCCTTAATTGTACACAGTCTTTAAAGGGGAAGGAATGGCAGGAGGCCAAGCCCTTTGTCCCCATTTTTAAGATCTGAACAAGAGACATATTAAAGACGTTATTTGTTGTTTTTCTAGACAAAAGTCACTTTTCAGCCACGAGATGACTGCCTGCCAGTTGGGGCATGTTTGTCACTTAGGGACGAGATGTCTGGCTTTCAATTATACAAACCAAGGCAACAGAATAAGTGTCAGAGATGATCAATGGGATACAATTGTCACTACAAATAGAGTATTCATTGGATCAATAAGGAGAAGACAGTAGTAGATGTGGAAAGTCAGCAATATCTGACTACACAGACACAAAATACTACCCAAGGGAAAGACCAGTGAGTAAATTGTTAAAAGCATGCAATCATAATGTTTAACGTCCGAACCCATCACCAGACCTACAACGGGTGAGTGGAGAGCCCTCGGTGACTACTCTTGCAACAGGACTTGCTCCCAGACCAAATCCCACAGAATTACTAAGACAATCCTGGACATAGTTCTGTTTCCTGTACTCCGTATGAACGTTTGTAATTAAAATTTACTGCTCAGTTAAAAGAATGTGTTTGTCACTAGGCCCATTTAAAAGTGAAATATCGAGGCAATTATTGTTATTCTAACCAGAGAATAGTTTGTTTCTATTTCTGCCTCTGGTAGGAGAAATACTGCACACGACCTCTGGATGTCTCTTCCATGCTCCTCTGAAATACCAAAATGAGAGTGGGAATATGACACATCAAACCAGACCTGCACCACGTCAGCACAGTAGTCAGAGGGAAAACACTACCTAGCAAATACTCAATAAGTAAACAGGAAGTACAAATATCTACTTGTATAAGAAGAGAGTGTTAGAGTTAGTTATCTGAGAAATGTATAATCCATCCACACAGATTTTGTCACCTGACAGAGAGGTCAAACAGGAAGAAAAGCAGAATATTAAAGACTGGTCACTAGAAGGAAACAATATGGAGTTGTCATTAAATGGGTATAAAGTTTTTATTCCATTTTGCTAGATGAAAAAGTTCTGGAGTTTGGTCACACAACAATGTAAACATACTTAATAATACCTAACTGTACACATAAAAATGTTTTGAATGGTAATTTTATGTTACCATAATTTAAAAAAAAAAATTTTAAGTTGAGGGAAAACAAAACAAAAACAAAACAGTCATTAGAAAAAGCCCAGAAGAGGTAGTGATGAAGTGAGATCTTCTTGGCACTCTGGGTATGTCTGTCTTTGCCCTATCTTCCCCAACAACAAGAAAAAGTGGGGAAAGGGAAACAAAATCTGCCCAATTAATGCACCAAAAAGAACATTCTGTACCTTTTTTTTCCTTAAAGCCTTTACTTTGAGACATGATGGGAAAATCTTACAGGTACAGGTGGAAAAGTCAGACACGCTCACAGTTGAGTAAAGACAATCTAACCAGAACGCTTTAGTGCCCATCAGCTAACATTGAAGCTGAAGTTCTGGGTGTGGTTGGTTGTTCCTGCTGACTCCATCAAGATCACATCTGCGGGATGGACGGTACCTGTGCTCACTCCTGCCCGAGCCTGTCTGCAGCCCGTAATTACAGACCTGCAAGCGGGAGGACCAGCTCAGGATGCCATAGGATCTGAGGCCTCTACGTAACTCGGCTGGAATTACTAATAAGTTGGAAACAGAATGAGAAGGAAGAAAAGAAGGTTAATAGAAGGGACTTGGCTGAGAATACAAATGAACAGATTTTGTGATAAAAAGGTGACCAGATCTGCTGGCGGTAGTTGTTCCCACCCCGGGCCAATGGATAATGTGCATTGTTGGTAGCCAGTCCCATAAGAGCTTACCCTAGGGCAGAGTGTCTCAAACTAAGAGGCTTGAACCATTCATGGGGGCTGAAATCAATTCAGTGGACCCTGGCCAGTACTTTGGAAAAAATGAACACAATTGAATAGAATATGTCAAAGTATGTTGCACATAAGAGTAAATATTGTTTTATGCACTGTGTGTGTGTGTTTGTGTCTGTGTAACCCTAGGGCAGCTCCCTGACCATGAATTCCCTGATGCCCCTTTACTCTGTCTTCTTTAATCTGTATGACAAGGAACCATGAGAAACGCATTTCAGTTCTGTTACATACAGTGCTAGTGAGTGATTTCAAAACGATGGTCAGCTGCCATTTGTTGACTTTTCTTTGGATAATCTATATTCCGCGGAAAGGAGTTATGTTTTCATTTTGTTATTGTTGTTTACTGCAGTAAAACTGCCCACTATTCTGAATTATTGGGGAAGAAACCATTCCAGATAAGCAATTTTCTGGGCTCTAAGGGTTGTTTGATTCACACACACTCCCTCTTACACCCACTCCCAAGACTGGCAACTCTCCAATCTGCCAGCTTCCAGGCAGGGTGCTCTTCTGGACAAAAAGACAGTCCCACTAGGAGTGGGGAAGGGAGAAGACAGTCCCACTGACACTCCAGTCGGTCAGTTGGTGCCTCCCAGTCGAGCAAGTGCAGCCAGGAGTTCTTGTTTATTGGTGGATGCTGCAAGTTTGCTTCCTCACACAGGATGATTTGTGCCCATGTGAGAACTTGGGACTATTCTGGACACTCAAAATACCAAAGGCTCATTTGAAAATGGAAGCTTTATTAATTTGAATCATCCATACTAAATCTCTGCTCACTCAAAACATGCCACTTTAATATTATTCTCAAAAGCAAGACTTTATTATTTTATTACTGCTGCTAACAATCAAGTATTTACACACTTTCCTTCCCCGTGCTGCCCCATTGCCACCCCAAATGCTAATGTTAGAGTTAAGGATAATGGGGAGATACAAATGCTCTTCTCTGTGTCCCTCTGGTGAGCCACACACTCAGCAATGCTAACCGGTGTGATGTTTTGTGCAAATTAGAAATAGACATCCCTTCCTCAAGGCTCATTACTTCCATCAGTAGAAAATTGTTGTAATAAACTGGTTTTGATGAAAAGGAAACTGCTATTGGCTAGGACACTGTATTACTGTGATATCTAAAACATAAATAGCAATAGCTTACAGAGGGGCACAGCCTGCATAATGGTGGCAGCACCCGTCCATGTCCAGCCCTCATTTCCTCTATCATTTGTCTACCTTCTCCCTTCCTTAATGACCAAATACAAGGCTCGCCTTCTCCACAACCATGTGGCTCATGTGATCACCTGCCACACCCAGCTTTTCTGATCACCTGCTGTACTTACCTGTATTGGCATTTTGTAGGCACCGTAGTCAAGTTGTCTTTGAGAACAGCTTTACAAAACAAATACAGGTCCCTTAAAACCAGGATCCATGTGTTAAGTACTTTTGTACCTATAGAATGTGCACATGCTCAGTGCTCACTAAATATCTGTTGGTAAAAGTTTATGATACAATGAAATGGTGTTGATATATTTTATTTTTTCATTTTTCTTTTTTTATAATTATTTTTCTTTCTTTTTCTTTTGGTCCTATTTCCTTTATATCATTTTTCTTGAAAGCAGCACTTCAATCATGCTCGCTGCTGACCTACGTTGATCTTGTAGTAAACAAAATAAACATGTTACTAACACTGTGTTGAGAATTCCTTTTGTGAGAAATCATTTTTCTTCTCAAATAATGAACAATGACGTGTTGTTTTGCTCTGGATGCATTCTGAAAGCAGCCCTAAAATACATCTACTCTTTGCCCTGTTTGCAGCTTACTCTCTACTCGGGAAGGTTTGAAGAGTTCCAGAGCACACTCACGAAAAGCAACGAGGTATTTGCCACTTTCAAACAGGAAATGGATAAAGTGAGTATTCTTGCTTATCACCCACAAAATATTGGCGTTTTCTATCCTGACAGGCAATTCTCCTTTGGTTTCATCTTTCTCTCACTAAGATATTTCAGCACATTTCATGAAGTAATGAAATGTTTATAGGTGGGATTGAGGTTTGGGCTGCATTTTTTTTAAACTGGTAAATATCTGGTGAATTAATCTGAGCAAGAGTCCAAAAACGCTAGGATACATTTTCACTCTGAGGAAAAATAATTATTTTCCTACTCCATGAACAACTTAAAAAAAAATAAGAACTAGAAATTTAACATTATGTTGTATATACTGAAGTCAAAAAAATATCTAAATATTTTTTAAAAACCAACTTTGATACAAATATACAAAAGTGGGAGCTACAGTAGGAAATACCATTGTATAGGATCCTTCTTAGAAGGGAAGATGTGTAATATGATGTAATTGGCAGAGCCCTGAATAAGAAGATGGAAGCCTGAGTTCATGTTCTGGTGTGTTCTTGCTCATCTAGGAACATTGGGCAATTTACTTCACTTCCCTGAATTTTTTTTTTATCTATAGAGATATTATATCTCTTGCCTACCTCACAAGATTGTGAAATTCAAATAAATTAATGTATTTTAGAAGGGTTTTTAACTTTTTAAGAGTCCTTTACAAATATAAAGTACTAAGATTATTACTAGATCTAATGCTTAAATCTTGTTCAATTCAGTGTTTTCCCAGTTAGTGTCAGAACTGTGTTTCTGAGCAGGCATCGACATTAATCATTTTTAAGTGTAGAAAGCATCCTTTAAAAGATATTTTCATAAAATAATCTGATAAATTTCACAATTAAGTAAAATAATTAAGAAAGTTGACACTTATTAAAAGTTATAGTTTTCCCACACCAGGATAAATCTACCCATTTTTTTAAAAAAATTTTTTTGAAATTACAGAGTTTCAAGATTGGAATAAATATTAGAACAAAAAAATGTTTTTACTTCAAAATTATATAGTTTTAAGGTTTGAATAACTATTAACCCAGGAGTTCTTAATCTGGAGTTTGTTTATGGACTTAAGTAGTTGACCAGAGCATTCCCTGAAAATTAGTCAAAATAAAAAATTGATGTGCATATTTGCATTTTTCTGAAGTTTACACTTCAGATTCCATCAAATTCTTAAAGGAATCAATGAACTTTAAAAGTTTATAAACTACTAACTTGATTAACACATGATCAAATTTTAAAAACCTAGCTTCTCTAGGGGCTGACAGTCTGGGCCCAGCATCTGGCCTTCCTGGGTACCTTGCCTCAGGCAGCTCAGCACTGAGCAGCAAGTGCCCAGATCTGTTCCATCCAGGGAAACTGCACCCAATTGCATGCCTTGTTCTTCACTCCACCCAAGCAGAGAGGAGATCCTACAACCAAGAATGTGAGTAGTCTCAGTTTAAAAAAAAACAGGCTATATCATATCACTTCTCTATCCCCTACACCCAGCCCCAGGCCTAGTGACCAGCAGAAACACCCTGTACGTGTTGCATTAAATAGAATAAAATAGCTACAGCCCCACTGTTCTGTTAATTCATCTTAATATTATTCCACTTCTCTAAGCTTCAGTTTCCCCGTTTATAAAATGGGAATGAGACTAGAACCCTCCTTGTGGGACTGTTTCAAGGATGAAATAAATAATGCATATAAATTACATTTGGTGAACTTTACCTCAATCTACAAACGTAGAGACTGAGAAAACAGAAAGCTTCTTTTGTATGGTTGCTTCTCAAATGTGCCCAGATAGTATCAACATTTTAATGGCTAAAAGGCCATGGCAGCTTTCTCACTGTGATAGTCTTCTATTCAATAAAGCAAATAGCCTACAGTACAAGCTTATCCATGGGACTCAATAATGATATTCTTTTAAATGGAAGGAAAAGCAATGATAAAAGTGTGCCCCTAATTCATTTCCTTTATCCTGAATTGGCTCAGGTGCAAATAAGTTTGCTCACCACTGACCCAGATGGCTCAGAAATAAATCATGACTCCCCTGCAATCTTCATTCTTGACATTGAGCATTTGTTTGCTCCAGCAGCTGGTAACAAAGGACATCTCTTGATGTCACACATGGAATTAATAGCTTCTTTGATATATTAACTTTTCAGGATTAACACTAAAACACTCTAATTTCTGCAGACAACGAAGAAAATGAAGAAGCTGGAAAAGGACACAGCCACTTGGAAAGCCCGGTTTGAGAGCTGTAACAAGGCTCTCTTGGACATGATTGAAGAGGTGAGGAAGTTTTCCCCTCAGCTTTTATTCTCCATGTCTAGTCAAAATATTCATACTTGGAATATGATAACCTGGTAATAGTACAAATGACTATGTTTGAAAAAGAGCTGAATTGTTTGGAGAAGTGACATATTAAATTTTAATAAAAATAATAAGAGCGAAGGTCATTTAGATTTGGGTCCGGAGTCATAAAGAGCTTTGTCACATGCTTATTTGTTGATTCAATAGCTATCCTCAGAGCAACAATACAACATACCTGTGAATTCCTTAAGGGTAGGATGAGTGTCTACTTTTTTGAATATCCCACTGTCTAGCATATAACAGGTGCAGAATAAGTTAATTAATTGATTTGAATGTACTGAGAGAAGACACCAGCCCAACCACTCAAGTGTATGTACTATTTTATAGGCAGATGTAGAGATAAATCTTTTTAATTTTCCCATTAGGCATTTAAATACTGATATCAAGCAGGCTTTGATTAGCTTTTGAGACTCTAAAGGCAAAGTATTAATACCTGGGCCCTGACCTGAGTGGTAAGGCTTACAGGTGAAAGCCTGTCCATGTAAACAAGTGAAAAAAAGGTCTTAACAGTAAAGAGTAACCGAAAGGTAGGGGTGAAGGAATGAGATACATAGGAACATTTTCATGCACAGAAACACCAACATTTCTAGAGGAAAGAATTGAACAGTTTGAGCAGCCAGCATCAAGAATTAGTATGTGGTGAGTTTCTATGGTTGTAATTACTGTTCTAACAATTCATCCCAAATTGCAACCAATTCCAAAGAGATAGGCTTATTACTCATCAACATAAATCAAACTGTTGCTGGGATTAGCACATAGCAGTTTATTCATAGAATAGTTTATGCATTGCTGAGGGCTGAGTCTCAATCCATCTCATTCATCTTGCTACAAGTTTTGCTTCTGCCTTCTTTGTCTTAGAAGCAGATATGAGAGGCTATGGAACAGAGCAGAAAGAAGCCTTGCCATCTTTTTCCCCTAAAGAACAGACTCTGGTGATTAAAATTCTACCAGTCTAGCACACAAGGCAAGAAAGAAGTGGTGACCATGACCAAGTGTCTGTTCAGCCACCACTCTGTGGCCAGGTCCCAAAGCTTAGTAGCCAAATTCCAGAATAAATGGTTTTGCTCGTCTCCAGAGAGCATCCTGGCAATTTTGCTTCTCACATCGGTTTATGTACATATGTTTCTGTGTGTTTTCAAATCCCAGAAAGCACTGAGAGCTAAAGAATATGAGTGCTTCGTGATGAAAATTGGGAGACTAGAGAACCTCTGTCGTGCTTTACAAGAAGAGAGAAATGAACTCTACAAAAAAATCAGAGAAGCAAAAACATCTGAAAAGGATGACCAAAGTCAGCACACCTCCGACGAAGAGCCAGAGTCAAATGTCTCTGTGGAAGAAGAGGCTGGTGCAGAGGAGGCCGAGCGTGTGCAGAACGCCGTGGAAAATCTGGCCACGGCCTTCATGGTAATTCATCATCCAGAGTCAACCCTACAGCAGTCCCGAGAAACCCAGCCAGAATTCGGCAGTCCTCATGGGAGCAGCGACACTGCCCTCGAGGAGCCTGAGCAACCCCATCTGGTCAATTCGGGGGAGTCAGAGAGTCCCCACCCTCTCCCCACTCCTCAGGCTGAAGCCCCAGGAGGCAGCGAGGCAGAACCTCCCTTCAAGACCAGTAATCCCCCTTCCGGGTCAGAAGCAGAAGCCCAACGCGAGGGTCTCCCTGCCGGAGCACAGGCTCAGCAGCAATCCTGCAAGCCAGGGACAGAAGCTTCAGGTCAGACCCCTCAGTCCCCAGCTGAGGTCCCCCTACAGGGGGTGGAGGCGAGTGGTCCTTCACCACCATCCCCAGCAGATGGGCAAGGGCCAGCTGGGGTGCCCGGAGGTGAGCCCAGTAGGCAGCACCCCCCAGCAGCGGCAGAGGAGCTGCCCCCAGGGGCCTTGGACAGGCCCCAGCTGCCTGAAGTGACGGACACCAATCTGGAAGGCGTAGACTAGGCCTCACCATGCCTTCAGAGGCTCTTCTCGACACTTTGCACCTTGGTCACACGGATTGTCTTCTGAAAGAGGCATTAATTGCTAGGCATGTCACATGGAAGAGAATTAGGAGCAAGACAATGTTTAACATTATGCAGAGCACATTCATTCAGACTTTGCTATTTGTTCTCAACTTCTAACTGATTTGGAGCTTTTCTATTTAACACTGCTTGATAGTATTATATAATTTTCCCAAATGGCAACAATACATACCAATAGCAAATTCATATTACTTTTCCATTATGATGAAACTTAATTCAATGTCTCAATCAACAATAAGATTTGGTACTTAAAGACTTCTACTAAATTATATAAATTCAGAAAATGTGATGTTCTATTTATTTCCACATATAGTTTAATAAGTTCCATAGTAATTTATGGATGTCCAGATTCCATTTAAACAGTATATGTACATAATATATGTATATGTATATATGCATGTATAGATGTATGGATATATACATAAATTTACACACATATAATACACACATTTATACACATGTACATAATATGTGTATAAATGTGTATATTACACATATATTTCTCTCCTTTATGGATTTTTCTCTATGCAAAATATTTAGATGCTAATCAAAAAATTATCTCTTACTTGTACTTGGGACTATGATAGACTAATGCTCTATGAATGAGAAGTAGGTTCAGAACACAAGCACTTAGGCTATCATTACACTGGGCAAAAATAAGTAACCCAGTGGGTGGATCAATAAATTCAACCAACTGATCAAATGACAGAAGAGCAGTTGGGTTAGATTGCAAGTCTGTGCAGACAGCATGGACACAAAGATGGGTCCACAAGAGACCCTAAACAGAAAAGGGGAACAATGGCTCCGCCCATTGCCTTGCAGCCTCCTCCTGTGGTCAGGCAGCCCACTCTGTTCAGCCTCCAAGGAAGGGTTTGGAAGTGAGAAAGGGAGTGAGGGATTGAGGGGTTGAGGGACCTCAGACAGGGAAGAGGCTGTGCTCTGGTCCCCGGCCTCATATGCTACAAATGTCTCAAGGCAGAATATTTACCTCTTGCTGTCACTGTCTATATTCTCAAAGCATCTGTTCCCTCCTTCCAAACGCCTTCTTTTGCAGCTGGAAATTATAGCCAGCCCTCAGCTCAATTAATGCTAAATAAAACTATTATTTTTCCAAAACAGAAATCCACATAGGGTCTCAACATGAGTGATGAGGCTTACAAACCAACACGTTTTCTGCTTTGAGGATTTCTCTGCAGACCAGAGGACAAAGCAAAATGTAAATGGGTCCCTACACAAAATGATTTGAAAAATGGTGAGGATTCAGGAGAAGGCAAAAGCTGGAAACACCTGGGGTTGTCTACATGAGTATTACGTTATCATTGCTTGACAAGAACCTCTAGTGATACTGATAGCATAAATTACTCTACCTAGGGTAAAGGAAGCCTGCAAAGATGAAATAGGAAGGAAGAGAGGAAGGGAGAGGAGAGGGAGAGAAGGAGGGAGGGAAAAGAGAGGAAAGAAAAAAAAGTCTAACTCAATCCTACCTTAAAAGTTGAACTCCAGTAGAAAAATAAATAAAAGAAAGATTCTCTACTATGCATCCAGGAAATCATCCTTCAACTTTGCATGTGGCTGTTTGCCAAGGCACATAAAGCACTTCTAGGCAGCAGCCATATGCTACAAGAATTGTAAACTGCATACAATTTGTTTGAAGTAGACAGTGAGGATAATAACAAAATTGCTAGGCAGGAAAAAAAGTCAGGAAAAAAGTATATTGCTATTTAAGAACCTGTGTATTTTTATAGCCTTAAAATATTATAACCACAAGGTATCCAGCCAAATTCAACATTACTGGAAGTCTTACAGATTTAAGCATTCATTTAATTCAGAGCTAAATATTCACCAAAAATATCCAGGAGGGTCTCCTTCCCCACTATTTACAGAGGCTGAACTTCCAAGAATGGTGTAAGATTAGGGAATCATAGTAAAGTCTCAGTCTGAATGTTTAGCAAGAGAAACAGGCAGGAGAGGAGCAAAAATCCAGTAAATCAAATATGTCAACACCCAAAGTTCATTATGTTCATGCAAAAGGCTTCCATAGCAACACATTACTCACTATGGTGTATATCTTGGGCAGAGTTTCAGATAGAATAACTTCCCTAAAATTTGTAAAGGCTTTGGGAGAATTATTTTAATATTCCAAGAATGTTTCATTATAGTGCTTTGTGTTAGAATTTGGCCTTACTAATTATAACAACTCATAAAGAACTGAAAGCAGAAGAAATATCTGTTCTTTGTCAAGTGAAAGTAACTGTTTTTAGAGATGCCAAGTCTACTTTCTAGAAACTAGTGTTTCCAGTTGTTGGTGTTTTATAAATTATGTATTATTAAAAAGGTACTTCTCTTCCCAAATTCTTTAGTAGTGGTTTTGTTTATTTTCATTTATTTTTATTTTATTTCTGTTACTTCTGTGTTTCAACAATACCTAAAAAAATTATGGTTTTATTCTATTGTTGGTTGAGTTTGTGGTCACTGAATAGAATTACATGGAGTCAACACTTTGAAAATATTAGAGAGAGAGAGAGATTGAGAAAGGAAGGGAAGAAAAGAGGGAGAGAGAACATATAACGATGAGATGAGACTACAGCCAAAAGTCACTGAGGCCTACGAGAGAGGAGCTAGGAACAGAATGCCCAGGGTTAATGAGAGAACAAAACCCAGACTCCTCTGCCAGGCTGTCCAGCTGGTGGACAATTACCACAGACCAAAATGTGTCTCTTCACTCCCAGGCTCCCATAGAACCAGGTTTTCACAGGTTTCTCCGCCATGTTTCCTCTGAGAAACACTCTGAAGAGTGAGGGCGGGCGTGTAGAAGGTGTCAGTTCACTTTTCCTCTCTCCAGTTCTCCTGTCTGCTCCAAGACTTGAAGAACTCTAACAAGAACTGAAAAGGCCCAGCTGTTCTGCCTTTTGATTTTTCCCTCTTCCCCATCCATGTTGGTCTAGGAGGGTGTTTTGGGAAAATCCCAGATCAGTATAGAAAAACTGCTCTCTAAACTGAGATGGAGCAGAGAGACCAAAGAATGACTCAGCCAAGTCTAGCTTGGTGAGTTAGATAAGTCACTCTTGGTCAGTACAGAAATCCTCCAGACATCTAGCCCTTGTCAGGATAGGACCTCTCCAGGCACACACGCTCTTGGGCAGAAGTTGTCCAGAGAGTAAGATGTCTCTGCATCTGCCCATCCCTAGTGTGGCTTTAAATCCCTTCCCATGAATGAGGCAGAGCTCTTGTACTGTATCGTCACGTGTCCCCACGGAAACCAATCAGGCAAGCCCGGGACAATCATCATGCATCTTCATACCACCTTACATTAATGATATTATAATTCTCCCCTAGGCAGAGATTTCAGTATTACAATTAGCTAAATGGTATTATAGGTCAGCTAAAGCAGTTCTAAAGCAGTCAGGGCCGGTTTACACCGGTTGTCTATCTACCTCAAAAAAGGGCTAAGGCACATCTTTGTGCCTTGTAACTATCCTTTGGCATTTGCTGAATCTATTTTGTACCAATTTTGCTGAGCTCTCCAAGCTAGCACAGCACAGTGTTCTTTGTGCAGTGGGGAGCTTGCATTTTTCCCAGAGAGGGGCTTCTCAACATGCCATTTCCTAGCCTGCTTGGAGAAAAAGATGACTTGGCTAGAAAGGGAAAAAAGGTTAAACCTGCCCTTGAGGCTGCTTTTGCTCCTTTGATATAGATACACATTTTTAAAATAGCCCCTTTTTTGGGGTTATATGTGTAATATGCATTCATGATAAAACTGAGGCTTTTTCAATAAGACTAACAAGAACAGGAAAGCAAGATTGTTTCAGGAAAATTTCTTCAGCCCATTCATTCTCCTCTAACCAATAGTTCAACTCAATATTTAGAAAAAAATAAAATAAAATGTAAAGAATTTGGGGCTGGGCGTGGTGGCTCACACCTGTAATCCTAGCACTCTGGGAGGCCGAGGCGGGTGGATTGCTCAAGGTCAGGAGTTCAAAACCAGCCTGAGCGAGACCCCGTCTCTACTATAAAAATAGAAAGAAATTAATTGGTCAACTAATATATATATATAAATATTAGCCGGGCATGGTGGCGCATGCCTGTAGTCCCAGCTACTCGGGAGGCTGAGGCAGGAGGATCGCTTGAGCCCAGGAGTTTGAGGTTGCTGTGAGCTAGGCTGACGCCACGGCACTCACTCTAGCCTGGGCAACAAAGAGAGACTCTGTCTCAAAAAAAAAAGAATTTGCAAAAAGAAGATATGAAATAAAAATGATGCCTCTGGCCTCCAAAGTTCGTTCCCATCATAAACTGGCAAGGAGCGTTTAGAAGGGAAGTAAGGTGGAAGGGTTCCATTTTCACAAGGTTTAGATAGTTTCCATTCCTGTACTTTAGAACCTGAAAATTAGTTATCATTAGATCAGCCATGAGGGCTCTCCATGGGAACAGAAGCTTTCACATGATAGTAATGAAGATTTTCCTCCACTTTGCTGTGTCTTCAACACCTGAAGTTAAGTCTCCTTGGTGCTGTCTCCGGATAGAAGTTCCACAAATGCTAGTTGCCACTGCATGTGCATGTGAATGTACACACGCGCACATAAACACGCATGTATAAAATCTGACCTAGGTTTGATTCTGTTCCTGTAGGTATTTACACCAGTATTTTCAATGGATGTTTAGCATTATCTTTCGTGACAAGGACAAACTATAAAAAAGAATCATTTCCTGTGTGAATAAAGATATCTGATAGAATCACTTAACTAGCAAAATAAACCTAGAAGTTCATTGATTCATCGCACAAAAATTACTCACAGAAGCTATTTCACCTCACTGGGAGATAACAAAAAGGATAAATCACTTCAACGGCGCAATCAAGTCCGGTTGGCTAAATCCAAGTGCAGTCCTTCCTGCTGGCTTTTAGAGTCCAAGATTTCTCTTAATGCCAACGTCTAGCCCACATTAACTCTGCATTTTTCTAAAAGTGATATAATGTTCAAATACCTCATGTCATAACTAAAACATACCTATGGGTAAAACTCATTATTACAGAACTGACAGTCAGTTGATGACATTTTATGTCAAATAACACAAAAACCACCATAGAAGCCAAGCAAGAAGACATTATGCTAAGAGAGAGAAAGGAAGAGAAAAAAATGACTTTCAATTTGATAAGTATCATATATAATGTACATATATACATATGCATACTTTTTAAAGAAAGTGAGAGTTCAGATTTATAGCTTTTATATAAAATGAAAAATTAAAAGATATAACCTTATGCCTACTAAGAGCATGAAAGAAGAGGCTCATAAACTTGGAGCTCTTTGTGAAAGCGGAACTTTAATACACTTCAACACCCCAACTCCAACCGAGGGTATTTTTACAAACATGATTTTGGTGTTGCTGCTTTGTCTTTTCTTGTTTGCCTTTCTTTTAAAATAATAAATACATTCTTTTCTTATAAAAATAATAAAATTACATTATAAAACATTTAGAAAATATAAAGGGAAAAAAATAACCATAATTCCATTATGCTAATTTAACCACTGTTATCATTCACTGTATCACAGGATATTTTAAATTAATGAAATGTCTTTTCATTAATTCATTAATTTCATTAGTTCATTAGTGAAATGTCTTTTCATATGTTAGTTTGGCTTTTGAGGAGGGCGCAGTAGCTCAAGGGAGAGTAATAGCTATTAATAACTCCCAGACTTGAGTGTTTATACTGTGTATTCAAATTTCATACACTCTGCTATATAAACCTGGAAGCACATTACATTAATTATAGAATAAACATGACTAAGTAAGTACAAAGGCACAGCATACACACATGTTGGGTATGCCACACACGGCCCCTTAAATGTTGCACCACACATATACACGTTTTCACGTAAACCTCCTGGGTAAAGTGAGATGTTTAAAATCACAGCTCAAAAAAATACCAACTCTAGAAAAATACAAATGCAGTAGATAACAAACCAAGAGAAAAAGTCGAATTCCTGTTTATGAAGTGACAAGAAAAATATGATAATACCATAAGTCATAGAATTGGCTAAATGAAGGTCAAGGTTCTAAAATCTAAACTCTTCAAAATGGATAAGACAGTTAGTGGCTTTGTTGCTCTGGGGAAGTGATGGTCACCAGCATGAGCTATATCATATCTATTAAGTAAGGCAAAGCTAAAGACCACTGTGAACCTGGGATTACTCTAACATATGTACCAGGCAGACGTAGCAAGCCACAGTGTATTCAGAAATTCCATAGACGAAAAACATTCAAAAGTCAGAGTTCAAAGTTATAGAAATAGTGCAACCCTTTTCATCATAGCTAGAGTCATGAGGTTAAATATATATTGGATGATTATACTTCTGGTGTGGTATCATAGGCCAGATTTATCAGAATATAATACATGTTCTACTCAAACCAGTGTCATCCCCACAGTCAGACTACGGTAACGTTTTGAGTAAAGAAATTCATGTTCAATTCACTTGTCTTTTTTAACATTCTTAGCAAGGAATTATTCCTGGAATATAATTACCCAAGTCTAGTCAAAGACAGCACTAGTCCTGGAATAAGGCTATTAAATTTCCAGTCCCTATTCTGCTGCCAACCCACAGAGTGACTTTGGAGAAATTACTTAACATCTATGGGCCTCACTTCACTCACCTATAAAATGAGAACCTTGGACCAGATGATATTTGAGGATTTGGTGTCTCCAATTAAATCCACATGAGATTATGAAGTTATGTAGGGTTTTCCACTTTCCCAGGACAGTTTTATTCTAAGAGACCTACTCAACACCTGGGGCACTGCTATTAAAATTCACACATGGGAAAGGAGACAAGAATTATTCAAATAAATATTTTTAATTTTAAAAATTAGATGAAGGAAGAATTAAGGATTATTCAACATATATTGAGAGTCTTCTATGTGTGAGGTTCAGAGCTGCCCCTAGGATGATAAGGTTACAAAGCTAAATAAAGGGTTTCAGGACCACCCACACCTTGACTTTGTGTGTTCAGGATCAGAGCACCTTGTCTTCTAACTCAGGCCTGAGGATTCCTCCCATGACCTGCACTGGAAACTTGGTACCACAGGAAGGTGCTGGAAGATATTCTGAGCTGTCCCACTCACCACAAAATATTCAGCAACTAAAAAAACAGGAAGGAGACTCTTGGGAGCATTTTTATCACAAATGATACCCAGATCTCCAAGTGGAAAAGTTTGCATTCCTGCTCAAGAATGAGGGTTTTTATAAAACGTGTTTGTGGTTATTTGTGTGTGCTTGTATACATGTGCGAGTGTATACTTGTGTGTGAGGGTATGTATGAATATTTGTGTGGAATGTGTGCCAGTATATGTGCATAGTTTTGTGCAAGTATGTTGTATGTATGTAGTTTCATGTGAGTGTTTATAATTACATATGACTATTTATGCATGATAAATTGTATTATGTAAGTGTATACAGTTGTGTGCAAGTTTACAGTGTGTGTGTATTGGAGCTGGGAACTGAAAGGCGGAAATGCTGCAGATGTGATTTGAGTCACGCAGCTAGCTGTTTTTCATAGGATTACATCTTGCTGCAGACTTTTGTTTGCTCAACTAATCCTCTTTTGCTTACAATATCACAAGACTCACTTTTTTTTTTTGGCTGACAATCTGCCTTCTCAACAAACAGGCAGGTGGGTGAGGCTGCAAGTATAGTACCATGAAATAATTACACATACCTCCAGCCTAGGGGGGCAGCCATCATGGACTTACAGCTCCCATCCCCAGGCGAGGCAACAGGACGTCTGGAGAAATTCTCCATGCCATTCCTCACAGAGACCTGCTGCAGAGCAAGGAACACAAGAACTGGTAGCAAACAGGTTAATTTGATTCTAGCCTTCCTAATTGAGGGGAGAGCTCTTCACATGGTCGCTGTCTCTAACCAGGGGGACATCCTTGGAAGCAGAGTGAAAGTCTCCTTCATTTCTGCTTCACTGTCATAAGCGGAAACCATGCCCCTGAATGTTAAGAATGTTTCCCTGAACTAAAAATCCAAAGAGAAATAGTGTCCAATCCATTGATGTTTCAATCAGTGAGTCAGAAGGTAGCAAACCAGGACTGACTGGAGATCCTAGTGGACACTCAGTCATGCCCATGACTCATTCTTTTCACCAAGAGATTTTTCGCTGTGATACAATTCATCTCCCCAGGATATCTAGTATTGACTAACTGTGCTGTCATAGCTGGACTATCTGGCTGCTCCTTTGCCCGGTATTAGAAAAGTGATCTAGAAGTCCGCCAGTGCAACCAGGGAGTAATTTAAAGCAATACCCAAAGGAAGGAGAAGGGAAGCTTTTTATAACAAATTAATTGCCTGTCATACGAGATAACAGATGATCTTTAGAAGTTAAAGGAAATAGAACAAATAAACATAAATAAAATTGAAAAGACAAGAACAAAACAGGGTATCACAATAAATACAACAAAGCATTAAAAGAAACAGTACAAAGCAATAAGAAAGAACAAACAACTCAGAATAAAGTGGGTAGAGGAGGGGGTGATGGGGTGAAAGGTGCATTGTCTGTAGAGGATTTTTAAATAGTAATAAGACCAACTACGAGCCAGATCTTTTTATCATCATCATGCACAGCAATCCTAAATAATGTTGGTGGCGGTCAACGCCCCTGCCAGAGATGATCACTCTCGCTGTGGGCCCCACTCCCATTCATAAGCCCCTGGTACGGGATATGAATGGGCAATTTGTAGAAGGAGAAATGCAAATGACTAAAACACATTGGGCAAATCAAAAAATAACACAGTGAGATACTATCACTGTTGTTCATCAGAATGACAAAACTTTACATGTTGATACTACCCAGCCTTAGCAAGGAGGAGGGCAAATGGGCACACTCATAAACTGTCAGTATGGTATAGGCTCATCTATCTTTTTCTGTCATTTGCAGGTGTTCTTTCAAAGGGCAGTTGGGGAGTATTTATTATAGTTTTCTAATGGACAAAAATAAAAAGTATCTAGCAAGGAACAGACATAATGGCTTTTTCCTGCCCTTATGTACAGAGATACACTTTGGAGGAACTGCTTTGCCCTGGATACATACAGTGCAGATGGGGCCATGGAGCACAGAGTCCTCCCCTCCCCCAGTCCCCCAGTCCTGGCCTCAGAGGGTGTGGCCTTCAGCAGCTTAACACTTGAAATAGAATTAAGTTGACAGACGGTGTCAGCTCCAGAATTTCCATAGAAGAGAGGCTTAAGGACTGCAATCTCATTGAAAGAGAGGCAGAAGTCTATTTGACTTGTCATGAAGTTACACTAGCTTCGTGCCAACCACATTGTTTTTACTTGTATGTTCCCTGGAGGGTTGCGGGCACAAAGCCCCTCCAATCCAGTGTGCCCAAATTTGTCGAGAAGGGTCCAGTTTAATCTAGCTATTGAGTTTTTTTTCTGCTGGAATTCTGGCCAACGAGGGGAAATAGCCTGAATGCAGAATAAAGTCAAGAGGAGGCCAGTGGGTTTGCAAGATGAGAGGAGAGACATAATTGTGATAACTGTACTCCAGCTGGTCTTTTCAGATCAAATAGTTTCCCTTTTTAAGAGGATGTGGTCAGGTTGCTGTTGTCTGCATCTACAGAGCTCTGGGTAACAGAGATGAGAAGACTGAATGGCCAAAGTGTGGCGGTGTGCCGAAAAGAAAGTGATCAAAATTATAATAATTGCCTTATATCAAAATATTTTAAAAATCTCCTTTCTCACTTTAATTTCTCAACTTATCTTTTAAAACTCTTTGTTGCAAAAATGATGAATTATCACAAAATTCTTTACATAACCCACCACGTGGGTCAAGAAAGAGAGCACAGTCAAGCAACCTAGAATCTCCCCTCTCCTCCTCTCTAGAAGGAACCACTTTCTTAAACATGGATTTGTTTTGCCTGTGTTTGCACATGTGTGTATGTGTGTGTGTGTAAAAGGAGGAGGTTTTTTTGGTTCTTTTTCACTCTATGAAAGTATTCTTTTGTGTCTGGCTTCCTTTGCTCAAAACTATATATGTGAGATTCATCCATATTGTGAGTTTTAGGAGTAGTTCCTTCTTTTTCATTTCATATGGTAATCTATAGTGTGAATATACCACAATTCATCTATACATTCCAATGCAGATTGATGTTGAAATTGTTTCCAATTATTGGCTACTACAAATAACCTTGCTGCGACATTTACTATATATAGAACTGGGTGAGGAATTGGGGGGGGCGGTATTTGCATGTGTATATTTGGCTATAGGAGACACTACCAATCAGTTTTCCAAAGAGATTGTACCAATCATTTCAACTACCAGTGTAGGAGAATTCCAGTTGTTCCAGGTCCTCTGGAACCCATGACATAGCAGTTGTTTTAATTTTAACCATTTGGAGGTGTGTTGTAATAGCCCTCTGTAGTTTTAATTTGCTTTTCCCAGATGACTAATGACCTTTTTGTATAGTTATTTGTACACGCTCTTTTGTGACATGCACATTCATGATTTTTTTCCTTCTTTTCTTTTTGGGTCATTTGTCTTTTTCTTCTTCATAAGAAGTACTTTATACTTTTATGTAAGAGTACTTTATATTTCTGAAAGGAGTACTTTATTAATTAATTGCAAATCAGTTCTCCTATTAGAACTGCTATATTAAGAGATATTCACCTCATAAACTACAATACTAGCGAACAACAAATCCCAATTACTGATGGTTTCCCATCACTTTGTATAAGAGTTTGATACATTTGAATTAGATAGACAGAGAGGGCACATTGTTGGTTGTCTTAGTCTGTTTGGGCTGTTATAACAAAATACCATAGACTGGGTGACTTATACACAACAGAAATTTATCTCTCACAGTTCTGGAGGCTGGGAAGTCCAAGACTAAGACACCAGCAGATTTGGTGCCTGGTGACGGCCCATTTCCTGATTCATAGATGGTGTCTTCACATGATAAGAGGCATGAGGCAGCTCTCTGGACCTCTTTTATAAGGGCACTAATCCCATCATGAGGGCTCTGCTCTCATGATCTAATCACTCTCCAAAGGCCCCACCTCCTAATATCATCGCCTTGGGGGTAAGGATGTCAACATGTGAATTTTGGGGGGATACCAAGCCACAGTCCACAGTCCACAACATCAGTTGAGATTCAGCTGTTAGCAATGAAGGACAGTTATGGTGACCATATTTGCTAAACCACAAGTAGAGAGACTGTTAGACAAGGCCTAACACTCTTATATCAGCAAGGAGGCAAAGGTTTAGAAATCAAGACTAACCAGGAGAAGCCAGCATGTAGGTGTAACAAATACAATATCCATTGCTGATTCAAGATATTCTAGATTTTCACTAACTTGGTTCCAAGATAGGGTTTTAGAGAGTTGGCCATTTTGATGAGATTTTCTAGACTGGAGTTACAGCAGGGAAGGGCCTGCCTGCTGTCGCAGCCTCCCAGCTGCTCCTGGACACGTCTGCAGGGAACCAGATAACTGACTCCTAACCTGCTTATTTTAGCCCAGTGGCTTAGCTTCTTGATGTCTCCAGTCTCCCGGTCAGATTCCAAAGGCCCTTGCTCTGAAATGGCCTGTAAGCAGGACAAACAGCAGCAGCTGCCACCACTCTGATAATGGGTTTGTGCTGCTGCTTGCCCAAAAAGGCTGCTTTGAGTTGATGATTTGCATTCCTGCCTGCCCAAACCTACAGCCTCCCGCTGAGGCCAGCTTCAGCACAGAGAGAACAGCAGTGCCACCTACTGAACCGCTGGAGATGTAGCCAGCCAGCGTCTCTCGGGCAGCTCAAGCCTGCTTGTCACTAACTCTGGCAGGACTGCCATACCCGGCAAAGGGACTGAAAACCACCTTTGTCCAGTGATTAAGTAGGCCTCCTCTTCTGCCAACTTCAGTGATTGTTTAGCACTGTGAGGCTGAAAAAGTCTTAAGCAAGTTTATTCTGCTCTGAACAAATGAAACCAAATTGCAGTTGGGATCCAGGCTGCATTCCACTTCAGCCTGCAAATGCAGAGTGCAACACTGAATACGGTTAGCAAGTACCTACCCTGCGCTAGACACTGAGTAAGGCACCAGGAGTAGAAGTATGAAGGATCTACACTAGGGAAGCAATAGAAAGACAGCAAACCTATACCTGTGTCCCGCAATTCACAAAATACATTCAAGGAACTCAGCCATAAAGTAAATGATGGGAGCACATCTCAAAGGGTGGAATTGGGGACGTGCAGTTTCTATTTTTCCCTAGGTTCTCTTGCTGCTGTCACCAAGCTTAGGTCCAGAAGTCGTGAAGACGTCTCCAAGGGTTTTTTGGGTTTTCTTAAATCATCAATTAACAAGTAATATTTTTGGAATTTTGTTTACAAAATAGCCACTTTGCAGATCCTTAAGTATCTGCTTGGCCTGCCTCTTGAAAAACCTTGCTAGGACAACTCTCCAAGTGCTAAATCCTTCCCCTGAATTCACAAAAGTCTCTGTGTGCGTTAATAGCACGCTTCTGATAATAATTAATAAAATACATTTTTTAATGTTTTCAGTTGTCAGTTTAATGTTTTCTGATGTCGATCAGAAAAACCTTACTTAAATATATGCATACATACGTGTGGACATACTTAAGTTGGCAATTAAATACCCCATTAAATCAAGCACCCAATACACACTTTTGGTGACACATTTGGTGACACATTTGCAGAATCTGAACACCTGAGGAACTCCCACCTCCTAAAAGAGATAAAAGCTACCAGGCAAGCATATGCTAATGGGCTGTACAGGGGTGACTCCTCCTCTAAGAGGAGACCAGACAAATACAAATAATGGGAAATGGGCAAAGCAGTGTCACGTCAGACACAGTATTTGTAGATTTCAGACAGAGTAGAATATTCGAAAACTAAACTAAAATTTCTTCAGCTACTACTGTGAGAATTATACATGATGTAGAATCAGATAGATGTTAATCCTGCTAAAGTTTCTGGTATTTCACTATGATTTTACCTTTGAATACAGTCCAGGTGGGCCAAAATTTAAGTAGTATGTATTAAGCATGTATGTTAGTTCTTATTTTCACTGATAAATATTCAATCATCATGTTCTCCACCCATTCCTACTCTGTTCTTTTTGCAAGCTTCTGTGTAAAGTATTAACAGTTTTGACAACATGTTTCCATTCGATCTTTCAGCTGTTGACCTGAAGGACTTTTCTAATGTGACTTATTCCTTAATTCCCATGATTCGGTCAAAAGGGTGATTTAGCACAGTAATTGCATAAGCCTAGGCTGCTGTCAGCTGCTGCAAATCCACATCAAGCCATCAGGTACACTGCTGGGAGAACAGGCACACGCCACCCTGGACATCTCTTAGAATCTTCCGCAAAATTCTGAGGCCACTCCAGGCATTCTTACCAGAATATCTACACTGTTCTGAGGATACACCTCTTGCTCGCCCAGGTCTTTTTCACTTTTTTTTTTTTTAAGACAGAGTTTCTCTCTCTCTCTCTCTCTGTCACCTGGGCTAGAGTGCAGTGGCATCATCATAGCTCACTGCAACCTCAAACTCCTGGGCTTAAGTGATCCTCCTGCTTCAGCCTCCTGAGTAACTGGGACTACAGGTGTGCCCCACCACCTCAGGCTACTTTTTCTATATTTTGTAGAGACGGGGTCTTGCTCTTGCTCAGGCTGGTCTCGAACTCCTGAACCCAAGCAATCCTCCTGCCTCGGCCTCCCAGAAGGCTCAGATTATAGGCATGAGCCACTGCACCCAGCCCCAGGTCTCTTCTTGAGGTATACAAAACTGGACAGGATACAGAGGCTGAGCATCAGTTTCCATCCTCCTTTCTTCTCCCTCCTGCCCCAACCCTCAAGGTCACCGAGGCACTGTTAACTGACACCTGGCCAAGTCAAAAATGCTCAAGGATTGGGGATAGTCTTTATAAAAATAAATATGAAATGAAACAAAGTGAAATAAAATAACCATAGATTCTTATATGGGAAGGAACCTCAAAACTCCAATTCAACCTCTTCCTCCATGCTTTCATGGTCTTTATACCCCCTGCCAAAAACTCTGAAACACCTCTGGTGGTGAGAACTTACTAGCTCCAAAGCAACACAGTCAATGTTTAGACAAGTCTTCCTTATATCAGCCAGAGTATGACAGGATAATAATAGCTAATATTTGTTAAACATATTCCATTTTGCATATATTGTATTGTTTATTCTCCCCAGTGATGCTGTGAGGAAGATATTGTTATTATCCTGTTCTACAAATGAAGAAGCTGAGGCTAGGAGAGGTTCAATAACATGCCCAAGGTCATCCAGTGAGGAAGAGACAGTGCAGGATTGGAATACAAGCTGTCTGAGTCTAGACCCCCTCTAAATTATTCAGTCTGCATAACATAATGATTCCTGCTTCCTCTTGCTTCCACTCTCCTTGGTCTATCCCTTCAGACATAAGGGCATCTAATTACTCCTCCACGTGACAGAGGTCAGAGGTGCTGTCTCTTCTTCTAGCTAATGACCCAGGTCTTTCATCACACCTCATATGACATGGTTTTTATTTCCCTTAATCTCCAGGCCCTCTAATCTGACATGCTCTATTTGGTCTATGTCTCCCCAAATTGTGCTACCCAGATGCCAGATGCCAACATATCATATCCTGGATGTGGCTTGACAAGTGCTGTGTAGAAAGGCATTCCAGACCAATGCAACGCTCTGCAGGGATGGCAATGTTCTGCACCTGTGCTGTCCTCCTCAGGGGTCAGTAGCCATGCTTGGCTATTGAGTGCTTGAAACATCGTTACTGCATCTGAGGAGTGAAATTTTACATTTTATCTAACTAATTTTGTTTTACCTGGCCACAAATGCTAAGTATTGAACAGTGTAGTTCTAGATTCTCTATTCTGTATCACAGCCGATCCACGTCCTCACTGATTATGTCATCCCCATCCCGTAATATGCAATTGCCTTCTGTGACTCTTGAGCATATATTATATTTATCTCTGACAATTGTCACCTAGTGTCATTAGGAATATTTAAGACCTCTGATGCTTTGCGTCACCTGCAAGTTGGCTAAGCATACTTGCTATATCTTCACAGAATACAGCTAATGATATAATAGTAATAAATGTAGCTGGCATTTACTGAAGGCTTACTAAGTGCCAGGAACTGCACTATGCACTCCAGCACTCTATAAACATCCCATCTAAACCCAGGACTATCTGGTTCCACAGCCCACACTCATATCTACCGACTAGACTGCCTTCCACATCAGAGAAACACGTACACACACGTGCACACACACATAGAGCAACACTTGAAACTTTCTTCCACTTCCACTTCAGTTATTAACCTACATTTCTCATACCATATTTCAGTTGCGATTGTCCTTATATTCAAGACGATATTTTTATCATGTTCATAAGAATTTCGTGAGATTCTTTGTCAAATCTCTTGTTGCAACACATATTCACAAGGTGTGTTAACACCACCCTGAACTACCTAACAACTTCTTAAGAAAAAGAATGAGATCAATCTACCATGATTTCTTCTTGAACTCATCCTGACTTGTGGAGATATTTAATGATCATTCTCTTCTTAGTAATTCACTCAGCCAAGAGCACATTTCCAGGTCCATCAAGAAGAATGTGAAAACCAGGACATTAATGGCAACTTCCTTTCAGCAAGCTGTCTAACATGCCAAACAGGGTAGAGAGATACATTTGAAGTTTAGAGCAAAGAAAAGTTTACTCTAAAGCAAGACTTCAAATAAGAATATTAAAAAGATTCATATGTATACCAGGACATCAGATGAGATTTTTTTTCTCTCGCCCCAATTTCAGCTCAAGTTCCAAGACTGAGTATAAGTGCTAAGGCATGCCCCATTCTAAAGAGTAGTGCTGGAGTGCCTTTGCAGAACTTTCTTAGGTGGTGGCCTCAAGCCACCATCAGTATGTCTGTCAACCATCCTTAGCTTATATTTGAGAAAATTAGAATGATGAAGAGAGGAAACACTGGTGGGAGTAGAAGTCTTTGAAGAGTTGTCAGACTGCTGAGTGATTTCTCTCTCCTCCCTTTGACAGGGCATATAGTACAAGAAAACTTAAGAGATGGGTAGAGAAAAACTAAAAAGCATCCAGAGAGGTAGGTAAAAAAAAAAAAAAAAAAAAAACCAAGAGAATACATTGTCATGGAAACCAAGGGAAGAAAATGTTTCAAGAAAAAGGGAGTAGGCAGTTTTATCAGGTGCTACTAAGAGATTAAGCTAAGAAATGAAAAGCATTTATTGTATTTTGCAATAATAGGACATTGGCTTCCTTGATTAGAGCAATTTTCCCAGAGTGATGAGGGCGGAAGTGAGCATGCAGCAGGTGAAGCGCTAATAAGAGAAAATTCAGATAATTCTTTGAATTATGCTGTGAGCGGAAAGAAAGAGAGAAAGACAGAGAGAGGGGGAAAGAAAGACTAGCAACTGAAGGGAAACATAAATTCTAGGGCAGAATTTTTAAGATTTAAAATTAGGAGTATATGTATCCAAAGGAAAAGAAATCAGCATCTGAAAGAGATATCTGTCCCCTCCCCATGTTTACTGCAGCACTATTCACAATGGCCAATAACTGGAATCAGCCTAGGTATCTAATACCAGATGAATGGATAAGGAAAATGTGGAATTTATACACACACACACACACACACACACACATACACTCTCACAATAGAATACTATTGAGCCGTAAAGAAGAATGAAATCCTGCCACTCACAGCAACTTGAATGAACTGGAGAATATTATGTTGAATGAAATGAGTCAGGCACAGAATGACAAATGCCACATATTTTCACTCATATGTGGAAGCTTAAAAACTGCTCATAGAAGTAGAGACTAGAATTTTGGTTACTAGAGGAGAGAAGTAGGGTGAGGGGAGATGGGGAGAGGATGGTTAATGGATACAAAATCACAGCTAAAGAGGAGGAATAAGCTCTAGTGTTCTATAGCACTGTATAGGGTGACTACAGTTAACAATAATTTATGTTATATTTTCAAACAGCTAGAAGAGAGGCTTTTGAACATTCCCAACACAAAGAACTGACAAATGAGGTGATGGTTATGCTACTTATCCTGATTTGATCATTACACATTGTATTCATGTATTGAAATATCACATTGTACCCCATAAATATATACAATTATTATGTGTCAATTAAAAATACTTACTAAAAACAATAAAATTAAGAGGATAAAGCACTCAAGGAAAATTAACCTGCAGTTTTATATGTACTATACAGAGACCATATCCTATAGTGTAGTGAAAGTTATGGGTCTTGAAGAGCTATGTGTACATACACACACATAACTTTTTAATAATCTTTAAAACAAAGATCAAAGTTCATTTTTAAGTCCAATTGCTCTAATAAAAATAAAATAGAAAAGAAACCAAATGGTCAAAGTTTGGAGAAAGAAACCAAATGGTCAAAGTTTGAAATTCCTAAAATGGCCAATTTGTACAACAGTGGAAGACTCAGTCAAGGTTCCTGAGAAGTCCCGGACTGTTTCAGTTAAACCAAAGGGCATATGATTTGCATCACTCAAATGGCCCTGGGTTAGTCCAATAAAATAAGAATATATAACCGCATACACATGGATTTGATCTATGCTGGTTAGATTCTTGATAAAGTCAGTCTCCAACAGGTTTCTAGACTATACTATGTAACTAGATACAACAGAGAAACTTTCAAATGGAAATTTTATATTGTGTCATTTCAATCAAAAGAAAATAATGAAACTAAGACTATATATCACTGTTAGAGGAGAAAGCAGCAGTTATCGTGTGGATAATACAGTAGGTAATGGGCCATAGCATTCTAGAAAGGTTAGGCTATACTGAGTAAAAAGTATTTGATTTTCTCTGGCACTTGCAGCTTGGAGGCCAGTCTAGGACCTCTCTCTAACACAGCTGTCCAGCATTTACCCCCAAGTGTTTGAGTTAGCCAGTGTGAGCAGAGAGTCATACTTTCTGTTTTCCATTTCTTCTTTCACACAGCCAAATAAATAAACAGAAAAACCAACCAACCAAGCACTGAAGAGCCACAGGGAACTCTGGAAGAATCCAGACTAAGAGAATCTCTGATACAGCAGAAGGAAATAGTTAAAAGGTATTAGCATTGTCAAAAGACAAAATTTCAACAAATTTAGTTAAATCAAACTGGCTTTCATTTTCGATTCATGAATTGGGCAGCATCAAATTTAGAAATAGAGAGATATTCTGCTGGGCATGGCAGAACAGTCAGTTTTAATAATAAGCAGAAACAGGGAAACATAATACAAAAGCAAGTGGGCTGGTTAGTATCAGGTTACTTTCCTGCTTTAACAGCACAAGGGATTTCCTTATCCTGCCAGCTAACACTGGCCTATTTGGGGACTTGGCTACATCTCTCTCCTGATTTCTTAGAAGGTCAGATAAACAACTTCGTTTTGGTTTGGTGGCATGGAGCTTTGGCATGAGTGCCTCCATTGTGGTTTGATCTGTCCTGTTGGCACCTCGTACAGGGGCTCCATCCAAAACAATGGCCTCCATACATTTCACTTAACAGAGAAAAACGGGCAACCCTTTAAAGATAAGAAAGATGGAATAAAGTTCTGAATATTGTGAAGTCTGATGATTTGGTGGCAAGATGTTGAAGGATTTTTTAATTTATTTCAAGGTGAAGTAAAAGGCAAAGGTTGTGTCCTGTGAATGAGGAGGAGGGGTTGGTGGCTTAGGTTTAAAAAGGACAAAAATATTTAAAAAATAATAAATTAAAATCTTCCAGGAAGAATGGGAGAGGAAAACTGATTAAAAGAGCAAAAAATTATAGACTGATTGAGACCAGATATGGACCAGGAAGGTAAAATGGCCCAAATGCATGGAGTAGGGTGTTCCGCAGCAGTGGCTCAGGCAGGTGTAGATATGGAGAAGGTGGAAAAGGTACACTAAGGTCAGTGTTTTGTCACTTATGTTATAAGGAGTAACAAGAAGAGTTGAAGCTCCAGGCCACGAAGTCTAGGCTGGATTTGGGGGTACCAGTCACTAGATAAATCTTTGTCAACAGAAAAATAAAAGAAAATTAGAAACTAGAAAGCTAATAGGAACTTCCCACCAAACCTAATCACTAAGCCCTTTGTCTTTGCATCCTAAATCTGTCTCCATCTTCTCCAACTCTCTCCACTTCCACTCTCACCACAGGGTCACCAGCATCCCTTACCTCCCAACTCACCCACCCACATCCACCATTGATCACAGCATCCCGAAATTTCTTCTTAAATACCTAAACCTCTCTTGCTTTTGCCTGCTCAGAAACCTTCCACGGTATGCTAGTCAGGGTCCGCGCTAAACACGGAGGCCTTTCGACCATACTGCATAGGACGTGGTCTTGTATTTCTTCCGCCCTACAGGCATTCTCATCTGACATGCTCCGGGTAACAAATGTCCCTCTTCCGATGTATAGGCCAGATCCTAGACACCAAGACAGGATTAGACATGCAAAGGTGTTATTAGGGGAGATGCCCGTGAGAGAAAATAGGGGAGAGACACAGGACCCTGGAAGAGCTGTCAGACCATGATGCAAGTCTGACCCCCGACAAAGGAGAAAAAGTAGGAGGTAGAGAGAAGCGCCCTGGACCACCATGGAGTCTAAGGAAACCAAAGCAAGGCTGTAGGGGGAAAGTCCTCAGCAAGGGATGGGGCTGCCTTGATCCCTGATAGCCCCACTATGACCAGGTGTGGGCTGGAGCTGCCGGTGCCTGCCTCGGAGCACACACACCTGCTGGCCCTTGGTTCATTTTGCTCCCTGTCATCGGAGGTCTATGAGGCCCACTGTTAAAGCCACTACAAATGGCTTCTCATTATTGGGCTAAAATTTCAAATCCTTATAAAAACCTCATAGTCCCTATACATTCTGGCCTCCACCCACCCCTCCAGTCTTACCCTGGTTTTCCACTGTTCCAGCCATCTCAGACTTCTCTTGGTTCCAGAAATACACCATGCTCAGCCTTCCTCATCAAGGCTTTTATTAATTCTGCATCCCCTGTTGGGAAAGTTGCCCTGGTCCCACCTCCAGCTTTGCCTAGCTATATTTTTTTTTACTCAGTCTTTACTCAATAAAATGCCATCTCCCCAACACCCCTGTCTATGTCTCTAAAACTGGGTTATATGCACTGTTACGTGCTCTTATAGCAGTCAGGTCTTATCCCTTGTATTAATAGAATGAGTCACACAGGTAAGGATCTGTCTAGACCAGGGGTCCTCAAACTTTTTAAACAGGGGACCAGTTCACTGTCCCTCAGACCGTTGGAGGGCCGGACTATAGTTTAAAAAAAACTATGAACAAATTCCTATGCATACTGCACATATCCTATTTTGAAGTAAAAAAAACAAACGGGCAAAAACACCCACATGTGGCCTGCAGGCCGTAGTTTGAGGACGCCTGCTCTAGACTCTAGATTCTGACTTCACTGAGGTAGCCCCATGACAGCAGAGCCCGTCTTCTTATTCCCACCCAGACCCCAGGGCCTAGGACAGGGCAATACTCAAGAAATGTTCAATCTCCCATTTGACTGGCTGACTAGAAACAGAGCATCAGGTAGGAGGGGACTGCTAGTGAGAAATTAGGGCATGCATGGGCTGAGATGCTGGATAAGATTGGAGCCTAGGAGGAAAAACTTAGAGAGCTAGAACAGGAGAATTAGAAAGGAAAATCCCCAAAATCATTTAGTTTGCAAAGAAAAATTAAGGCAAAGATCACACTAACACTGTGATCATTTCGCTGAACTGAGTATGAATCTAGGGTCTAAATATAGACATTTTTCAAACAACATGGTCCCATCGGCTGTATCAGTCAGGAATAAATTTAGCCACGCACAGCAGGGAACCTAAATATGAAGCTATGTCAGTCGGGGATCCGAGCATGAACGAGGTGGCACATTCAAAGGGGTTTAACTGAAAGGAAGTTTCAAGAAGCCACTATTTACAGAGGTGTGACAGCATGGTTAAGGAAACTCACTGGGGAGGTGAAGCTCCCAAGGTCAGCAGCAGTGGGAGGCCATTACTACCCCCAGGCTGAAGGGCCATGGGGAGGGATGGAGTTAAAGCAGCCTTGGGTGGGAGCGGGGCCACTGGGCAGGTGCTATGGCCACAGAGGAACTGGGCCATTTGCTAGAACCAGGACGATGCCAGCAGTGAGTAGAGAAAATAATCCTTCTCTTCCCCTGAGCTGATCTCCTGCCAAGTGCCACAATTGGCCAAACCCAACTGGAAGCCAGAGAGCAAAGGAGCCTCGTAAGGCACAGACCAGGGAAGAGAGAGAGGAGAAGGGATCTGGGGAAGAGGGGTGCACAAAGGAAATAACCAACACAGAGACTTCATCGTCTCACATGATACAAGTCTTCAGGGAGGTGCCCCAGGACTGAGATGCAGCTCCCTGGTCCCTGGGAGCCCATGCTCCTCCTCTCTTTCCGATCTACCATCCTAACACTTGGCTTCCTTCCTCACAGTCACCTCCCATCCCAAGATGACTCCTGGAGCTCCTGACATCCAGAGGCGGGCACCTTCTGGTTGAGTAGGGCCCTTTAAGGAGCTGCCCAGTGGCCTTACCCAGGACTCCCACATATATTTGCTCAGCCACCCATAGCTGCAAGGGAGCCTAGCAATTTATATCTTATTTTGGCTGGAAATGTTGCTTCCAGAACAAAATCATCCCTTTTTAGTTAAACAAAAAGTATAGAATGGTTATTGGGTAGAACCTGAAATCATGCTTGAAGACATATTGCCAGAGATGGACTTACCAAGAGATGGTATGAGTATTCTCACACAATTCTTTTTTTTTTTTTTTTTGCCTCATATACCAACTGCTATTGTTTAAATGTTCATTCCCTCCAAAACTCATGTTGAAATTTACTTGCCATTGTAACAGCATTAACAAGTGAGACCTTTAGGAGGTAATTAGGCTGTGAAGGCTCTGCCCTCATGGTGTGGGATTAATGCCGTTATAAAAGGACAAGTTTGTTCCATTTTTCTCTTGGCCCTCTGCCATGTGAGGATCCAGTCGTCCTTCCCTCCAGAGGACACAGTATGTGAAGTATGTCATCCTGGAAGAAGAGAGTGGCCTCATCATCAGCCTCCAAATTTGCAGGTGCCTTGACCTCAGACTTCCCAGCCTCCAGAACTGGGAGCCAATAGATTTCTGTTCCTTTGAATTACCCAGTCTTGGGTGTCCTGCTGCAGCAGCACAAACAGGCTAATACTGACTTAATAACTGAACATCTGTTTGGGTTCCACAGGTTCCTGTGATTCCTCTGTATAATCTTCCTAGACTAGAGACCATTTGCTTTATATCTTCTTCATCATATAATTCTTAAGGAATATTTGTCCATCCGTAATTGCTTAATTTCCTTAATTGACTGTAATGTATCACACCTCCAACTGATGAAAGATGAAGTCTTCGCTCACTCACTCAACAAATACTGAGTGCTCACCACATGCCAGGTCTTCTCTAGATGCTGGGACATAGCAATGAACAAATAGACAAACATCTCTCCCTACACGGAGTTTGCATTCTAGTGGGGAAAACAGACAATACATATGATACATAAATACAACACATAGTATGTTAGTTGGTTATAAGTGTCTTGGAAAAAACAGAATTAGTAAGAAGAGGGAAGTTAGGTAGCAGTTGTGATTTTCAACAGTCAGAAAAGACCTGGCTGAGAAGAACACATCTCAGTAAAACCCTATACGAAGACATGATCTGGAGATAATCAAGGGGAAAGTAGTCCAGGCAAAGAGCACAGCAAGGGTAATGCCCCTGAGAAGGTGGAATAGCCAACCCCCCTCTTCAAAGATCCCCTAATCCCCAGAATAGGTGAACATGTTAACTTATGGGGCAAATGTAAATGAGAGCTGCAGATGGAATCAAGTTTGCTACTCAGCTGACCTTAAAATAGGAAGATTATTCTGGATTACAGGGGGAGCCCAATGTGCTCACAAAGGTCCTAAAAAGTGGATGAGAGAGGCAGAAAATGAGGTTAGAGTGATGCAATGTGAGAAGGACTCAACCCACCCTTGGTGGCTTTCAAGATGGAGGAAGAGGCCACAACCCAAAAAATGTGAACAGCTCCTCGACGCTGAAAAGGGCAAGGAAAAAGATTGTCCCCAAAGGCCCCCAAGAAAGAAATGAAGCCCGGCCAACATCTGTGTCAGACTTTTGACTACAGAACTCTAAGATAATAAATTTGAAGTTGTGTTTTTGGCAATTTGTTACAGCAGTGATAGAAAACTAATATGTATGAGTGGTAACACGTCTGGTATGCTAGAGCAATAGCCCGGAGATGTCACTGAGACAGAGTTAGCAAGGACGGAGTAGTAACACATGAATTTAGAGAAGTACTTGGGGACCAGAGCATGTAGATTCTTGTTGGCTATTTTAAGAGTTTTGACATTTACCCTGAAAGGAAAAGGAAACCATTACAGTTTCGTGCATGGTTGCTGTGTTGAAAATACAAGGGATGCCCAGAAAGTATCTAGCCATGTAACCATTCTCATTATATTAACAATATAACACTGGGTACTTTCTGGACAGCCCTGGTATACTGTGAGGGCAGAGGCCGTCAGATCATCTGTTGCCATGAGCTAAGCAAGACACAATGACTTGTACTAAGTGGTAGTGCTGGGTTGTGGGAAATGGTTGAATTCTAAACATATTTTGATGACTGAGTTGACAGGATTTTCTAAAACATTAGGAATGGAGCATGAAAAAGAAAAGTCCAAAATAATTCCAAGGATTTTGGTCCAAGCAATTGGAGTTGTCAGTAGTTGAAATAGGGAAGAACATAGAAGGGGCAAGTTTAGAGATAAAGATCAGGAACTCAGTGTTGGGCGTGCTGACCCTGAAATATCTAACAGATATTCTGTGAGACTGCATTGCTGTTCGAAATCATTCACTCCCATTCCCATGGATGGAGTATACTCCTGTCTCATTGACTTTGGTCTTGGCCATGTGATATGCTTTGGCCAATAGAATGAGAGCAGATGTGACATGTGCCATGTTTATAGGCATCAAAAATTTCTACATGCCCTCTTGTTCCTACTTTCCACTACAGGAGAACAGCACAGACCAACAGAGATAGTGCCTTCAGCCTGGGGTCCTAGAATGAGAAGACAGGCAGAGAAAATTCACTTATGGAACAAGGAGAAAATCTGAACCCAACCCATAGCCTGGAGCTGAGCTGCAGTCCCATGAGCTAGAAATAAATCTCAGTTTAAGCCACTGAAATTTGGAGGTTATTTGTTTTTGAACTAATACAGTCTAGAATTTAGAGAAGTCTAGGCTACATGTATAAATTTAGAAGCCCTCACTATGTGGTTGGCATTTAAACCATGAGACAGGCTGAGATCACGAAGACAGTGAGTATAGATAAAAAAGAAAACAGGGTCAAAGACTGGGCACTGGGGTTTTCCACCGTTAGGAAACTGGGGGAAAAAGATAGACCAGTTAAGGATGAATTGAGGAGCTAGCCAATAAGGTAGAAAGAAAAACTGGAACATGTGGAGTCCTGGAAGAGATCACTGTATTAAAGTGATTACTGTATTAAAGGCTATTAATAATTTAAGTATGACGAGGACTAATAATGACCACTGGTTTTCACATATGGAGGTTACTGGTAATGTTCACAACAGTTTTGATGGAGTGATCAAATGAAAAGGATCACTCTTCGTGATCATATTCACTTATCAATTTATACATTCAATAACTGCTTCTTGAGCATCTACTATGTGACAAGAACTATTCTAGACACTTAGTATATATCAGTGAAATAGACCCCTTCCCCCATCCGCTACCCCCAAAATAAAAACAAAACCAAAACAAACTCCACACCCTTAACAGGCTTAGATTTAAGTGGAGAGAGATACATAATACACAGTAAGCATAATACCATGTTTCCCCGAAAACAAGACCTACCCATAAAATAAGCCCTAGCAGGATTTCTAAACATTTGTGCAATACAAGCCCTACCCCGAAAATAAGACCTAGTGATGGGCATGGCAACGCAGCATATCTGCACAACCCATGCATTTTGTCGCAAGCGGTAAAGAAGAGGAGCAGCCCTTCTCATCTGCCCCATGAGAGCTCTATTGCTTGACATGAGAGATTGGGGCTAATGGTTCTAAAGGAAATAGAGTTGCAAGAAATTCAGGATGGAATTTGGGGTTTGGAGAGTTATGATGATGTTCCAGAAGAAGACGACTTAACTATATTTGAATAAATATAGATTGTTGTACCATACTTAAGAAATATAATGCATCCCCTGAAAATAAGCCCTAGGGTGTCTTCTTGAGGAAAAATAAATATAAGACCCTGTCTTATTTTCGGGGAAACATGGTATATGAGTCAGAAGGTGATAAGTGTTGCTGGAAAAGAGTGCAGGGAAAGGGAATCAGGAGTGCCAGCAGGGTTGCAATTTAAGTAGCGTGGTCAGGGTAAGCTTCACAAAAAGGTGGCACTTGAACAATAACTTTAAAGAGCTGTCTCCCTGATCCAAGACTATAGTCCAGGATTTTATATTTCTCAATGCTGTCACCCTCAGCTGACATTAAGCAATCAAGTATATCTGCAAGATCTGTGACTCTAGAGGCTTCCCAAAATGTTAATTGGCTGTACAAATAAATCAGAAGTAAAAACCAAGATTCAGCCTCCACTTATTTCACTGTTATATTTAGAATAATCCAATTAGTACTGTGATCTATCAGAACCACTCAACAAAGAAAAATCATCTTGGATTAAGTCCAATGAAGGTTCATAAGGGATTATCAACTTGAAAAAGCCATTAATATTAGGTTATTAAAAACTGAATTAACTGCATGCTTAGCTGCTCATAGAAGAGGATAAATTGAGCAGGGATGTTAAGAACTTCAGCTTTAGGAAGTCACTTTCCCTTGACACAGACCTAAAATTAACCTTGTGTTTCACATGAGGCAGACAAGGGCCAAGTAAGCTCGTTTCTGTTCTGTCTCAGGAACAAGTCGCTGTGATTGTTCACTTAAGACTATCGATGTCTGGATGAACTCCACACACTCTATGGGTCTCCTGGGTACACCTCCCTCCCAGGAGAGCCAAAATGAATAATAAATACAAAAACATTTCATGCGTTGTTTCTAACTTTAAATTATTTATTGAAATATATGATACGGTATTAAAGGCCAAGCATGAGGAACTCACTCATTAAGGTCGACACAGTGGAGAGGAAAGATTTTGGTGAAAAAAGTCTGGGCTAGCACTATCCAACAGAACTTTCTCCAGTGATGGAATTGTTTTATTGTTTATTGGCGCTATCCAATATAGTAGCCACTAGCCATGTGTGACTATTGAGAACTTGAAAAGTGGATAGTGCAACTGATAAACAGGATTTTTAATTTAAAAACTTTTTAATTTAATTTGAATGGCCACGTGTGGCTAGTGGCTACTATACTGGATGGTACAGTTCTAGAGGCCTTCGATTCTAAACAATTCTGGGATCTGTTTCTCTTTCTATACGGTATGGGGATTCAGAATCTTTAAGCCTTCTATTTCTGACATTTTTTAATTCTAACTTTTTAATATTAACTACTTAAATAATTTCAGACCGCATCTGAGATTGGTCTGAAGGCTTATTTCCCACCATTTCATATGTTGAAATTCTAACCCCCAAGGTAATGGTATTAAGGGGATGGCCTTTGGGAAGATGAGTAGGTCTTGAGGGCAAAGACTTCATGAATGGGATTAGCATCCTTATAAAAGAGTTCCAGGGTTCTTGCTTGCCTCTTTGCCAGGTGAGGACACAGCTAGAAGGCACCTCTATGAGAAATAGGCCCTCACTAAACACTGAATCTGCTGGCACTTTGAACTTGGACTTCCCAGCCTTTATAACTGTAAGCAATAAATTTCTGTTGTTTATAAATTGCCCAGGCAAAGATATTTTGTTATAGCAGCCTGAATGGAGTAAGACAATCACCTTTATTGTAAACATGTGAGAGATGAAGTGATTTTTTTTTTTTTACCAGTAGCCCAGGATAGAAGTCAGTTCTTATGATCCAAGTAGTTTCGTTACTGTTAATATTTTGACATTTGACTTTCTGAGAGGAATCCCCAAAGCAGCCATCAAAAACACAAAATCAGGGAAGAAAACTGTCTGAATTCTTCCACAACTAACCTCATTTGTGTCCCTAGTACACAGAGCTGCCAGTACTTTCACTTGTTTATTTAACAACTAATAGACACAACTACGTAGCAGGCATTATGGATACAAGATGTCAAAGACATACTCCTTGCCCTTCAGGAGCACCATAATTGGGGTGATACTTACATAGAATCCCACCATGTGATTCCCAGAGTACGACAACTTAGCAATATCTCTGTACCCCACGTCAGAGTAGCAGCATGCCCAACAAAATGATCCTTGCTAAATTCTTTAAAACAGTTTTCATCTGGCTCTGCCCTCTCCCAACCCATAACCCCCACAGCTGCAAAGACAGTAATGTCTTTGAAGAGTTGAAAGCTTACTTCCTTTAGCCAAACTAGAAATCTGACCTAGAAGCCTATATTTTCAAAGAAAGCACATCTCCACAAACTGAGGACTCCATTTATTTCAGATCTTCCTTATTTCTTTTCTTTTGGATTTAATAATAAATTCTGAAATCTTCAGACTCATAATATCTTGCCAATTAAAATTAAATGTAAACCAAGAAAACTATGTACCAAACACTTGCCCCAACCTCAAAATAGAAGCAGTTCTAAAAACAAAAAACATCAATTTGACTATTTTAAACGTTATTTTTCTTGGATAAAATCATCATCTTTGAATTTTGATGCTTAGCAATTTTGAATAAGTTTTTTCATATAGCTTAGATGATTTGTTAGAGATAGTTTCTTAAAACTTTCAACTAATGCAAATCCAAATATGCGGCATCAAAAGCATCAGCTTTAAGAGAAAACATAAAGTTTTAGCAACAGAATATGCCTGTCATCTCCTTCACAATGTTTTTACCCTGAAAGCTAAAACATTAGCTTCTTATACTAACCATTATATGAATGCTTAATGTTAAAACCTCAATTTCAAAAGAATAAGAACGATGGGTCATATCCCCCCTACACAGAACACCAGATTAAAGACATCTGGAAAATGATTGAGATTCCAACACAATTCTTCAAAAAGCTCTTGCTTCCCTGCACACAAAGTGCCATATATGCATTAATAAACCTGACAAAAATGTAAATGAGAGACATCCCAGGAATGAAATTTCTCTTTCAGAATTCCCTCAGTTCAATAAAATACTTCTTAATCTAAAAAAGCAAACCTTGAGGAAAAATGGCAGATTAGTGGTGACCTCCTGGCTTTCTGCTCCCAGAGTAAGAGGTGAAGAATGCAGACAGCTACACACAAGTGGATTGCTCTTCCCACAAGAATGGCATCATGAATCTGCAGAGAAGCAGTGTGGGACAAGCAGTGCTGGAAAAAAAACGTGAATCGGAGAATTGACCACAATGTCTGGAGAGTGCGAGATATACAATAGGGAATAGAGTGCCGGACAGCCATGCCCAATGGCTGGCTGGGCCAGTATGATCTGACCCACAGGAGGATGACTCTTCCTCCACCAACCTCCACACTGACACAGTCAGGGAAACCCCTGAAGTCAATGTGAAGTTTTGGCATGGGATTACAGGCTGTGTGGAGAAGAGACAAAAGCGGGAAACATGGTGAACTCTCCAGTGCTCTGTGCTAGGTTCACGCTAGGCGGGCGATGGACTGGTCTCAGTGAACACTTCCCAGTCCACAGGAAGGAGTTTGGAGACAGGCACCTCACCTCTCTCGGTCACTGGGACCAGAACAAAGGAGGTGAACACTGAAACGGAGGCTCTGCCCCTGGAATCCCCCGAAGATTCAGCTGTCGACAAAGGGTGGGACAGAGAGTGCAGGACCCTGTACTGGACTGACATGAGACAGTTGGCCAGGGAAGCAATGTGGACAGCTGGAGGCTTGTTGAGACAGCCTGCCAAACCCAGCACTTGCAGAACCCCAGCAGTCGCCTCCAGTGCTGGTTCTCTGTGGGTGTGCAGCCACCATTTTGGGGGTCCATACCCTAGAAACGCTGTGGCACATTACAGTTCTGGGCACCGTCCCTTCCCTTAAGGAGGGGAGTAACGAGATAAGCCATTTTCTGAACATTCCTCCCCCAACCTGGCCACTTGCCTTTTCAAGCCCCACAGGACAAACCCTGCCCCTGGACGTGCGGAGTGAGGAGAGAGGCTGCTTTCTGGGCTGAGACCCACGGTGGCCTCAGGAGGCGTGCCTCCTGCCTGGCTGCTTGTATTTCACCCAAATAAGACAAGCCTCACCCTTACAGGGGTGGAGTAACTAGAGAAACTCCTTTCAGGGCTGAGTCCAGCCAGGCAGTGCCCCACCCCTGGCCCTGCCGCTTGTATTTCATGCCAATAGGACAAATCCCGCCCTTGGAGTTGCGTACTGGCGAAAGAGGCCATTTTCTGGGCTGGGACACAGGGTGGCCTCAGGCAGTGTTCCTCCCCCAGTCCCAATGCTTGCCTATCGCACTGCTGGGGTAAACCCTGCCCTTGGAGGTGGGGAGTAATAAGAGAAGTCACTTCCTGAGCTGAGACACTCAGCAGCCTCAGACAGTGCCCCTACCTCAGCCCAGTGGCTTGACTTTCCCCCCAGCAGGGCGGCCCCTGCCTTTGGAAGAGGGGAGAAATGAGAGAAGATGTTTCTGGGCTGGGATGTGGGATGGTCTCAGGCAACACCTCTCTCCTAGCCCAGCAGGGCAGACTCTGCCCTTGGAAGCAAGGATAAGGCAGAAAAGTTGCTATTTCTGTGCCACTGGTGTGAATCTGTGGGACCTTGGAACTAAGCAAAAGGGGGCAGACTGTTGATTTGGTCCAACGCATTGGTGTTGATCATCTGATAAGAACATAACAGTAGGGCTCACCCTTGGTGCCCAGACCACTGCCATCTTTGGAGCTTGTGGACTGGGAAGGAAAATCCTGGCCAGATTACTCAACAATTGCACCAATTGACACCCCTGACTTGGAGCTGCATTGCAAGTTTGGCGAAAGAGTCCTGAATATACTAGGAGCTCTCCCCTAGCAGCAGATCAAGCAACCACAGAAGTATACACTCTCAGTCTTGCAGGCATCGGTTTCCCTTATCCCACCTAAAGTGGCAACAGGGCTCAAGTTACCCTTGGGAGTGACAAGACATTTCCCAAAGATTGGGGCACTTGTATACCCCACTTGGAGGTTTAGAGTCCAACATGAAGGCATTAAAATACCTTGATAATTGACTCCTACATGCAAGTTACAAGCAACAACAGAAAGGGTAACCCCAAGCTCAACACAGTGCCTTCCATTCCAAACTATTGGAGGGCAGCAGGCTCACACACACAAGAGTGATTTACCACCTGGGAGCTTAAGCAAAGGATCCAAACTCACTAATCTCCTTTGGCAAGAGGTGATGACAACAAGTCAGAGATAACCTAACAGGCTAAAACACCTCTAAGGCAATACAGGACCAGAGCGCATCTCCCTAGCACTGCCAAGGAACGTCCCTTTGGAGACTTGGAGATAGGGCCATAAGCCACTCCAAGCACCCCCAGTTCTTGACAAAATAGCCTGATGGGAAAGAATCAGTGAAGGAATATAGGAAACATGAAAGATCATAGAGAAAAGTCACCCCCAAAAGAAAATATTCAACCTTTATCAATAGATACCAACTTACACGATATGATTAAACTGACAGAGGAAGAATTCCAAATATGGATTGTAAGAAAACTAAATGGAATTAAAGAGAAAATAGAAACCCACCATAAAGAAGCCACAAGAACAATACAGAAAATGAATGAAAAATTATCTAAAGAAATTGAAATACTACATAAAAACCAAACCAAAATCTTGGAAATGAAGGAGGCATTCAAGGAACTTCAAAACACGGTGGAAAGCCGCAAGAACAGAATGGATCATGCAGAGGAAAGAATCTCAGAGCTTGAAGATAATCCCTATATGTTAAACAAATCAGATAAAGAAAAAGAACACAGAAACAAGAGACCAAACCAAAACATACAAGAAATGTGGTATTATGTAAAGAAGACAAATATAAAAATCATAGGCATCTGAGAGAGAAGAAGAAAATACACAGGGGCTGGAAAACTTATTTCATGGAATACTGGAGGAAAATATGCCCGGCCTGGCCAGAAATCTATATATCCAGATACAAGAAGCACACAGGACTCCTGGGAGACTCAGTGTGAAAAGGCAATCACCACATCACATAATTAGGCTGACCAAAGTAAACACGAAAGAAGCAATCCTTCGAGGAGTGAGGCAAAAACAGCAGATAACCTACAAAGGAAAACCTATTAGACTAACTGCAGACTTCTCAACTGAAACTTTGCAAGCCAGAAGGGATTGGGTGCCTATGCTTAATCTTCTAAAACAGAATAATGGCCAACCTAGAATTCTATACCCAGAAAAACTAAGCTTCATCTATGAGGGAGAAATAAAGACCTTCCCAGACAAGCAATCATTGATGGAATTTATGAAGACTAGATTAGCCTTATAGGAAGTACTCAGACCTGCATTACACACTGAACAGCACAGTAGACACTCTCCAGAGTAAAATCACTCAAGAGTTAAAGTCTAGAGGCTGGATTCAATGATGGCTCAAGATGTAAAACAAAATAGGAATTCACTCAACAATATGAACAGAAATATACCCCAAATATCAATCCTCTCAATAAATGTGAATGGCTTGAATTGTCCTCTGAAGAGACATAGACTGGAAGAGTGGATAAAAAGCCACAAGCCTACTATCTTCTATCTACAGAAAATGCATTTAACCCTCAAAGATGCTTTCAGGCTCAAGGTCAAGAGATGGAAAACAATCCTCCAGGCAAATGAAAACCAAAAGAAAGCAGGGGTAGCTATACTCCTTTCAGATAACATAAGCTTTAAAATAGCAAAAGTAAGAAAGGACAAAGATAACCACTATATAATGGTGAAAGGGAAGATCCAACAAGGAGACCTAACAATTCTTAATATTTATGTACCCAACTCAGAAGCACCCACATACATAAAGCAAACCATGTCTGATCTAAATAGCATGATAAACAATAATGCCATAGTAGCCAGGGATTTCAACACCCAACTGACTGAACTGGACAGATCTTCTAAACAGAAAATAAGCAAAGAAATAATGAACTTAAACAGAGCTCTAGAACAAAAGGGTCTAACAGACATCCACAAAATATTCCACTCAAATAAAGCCGAATATACATTCTTCTCATCAGCTCATGGAAATTTCTCCAAAATAGATGACATATTAGGCCACAAATCAGACCTCAACGAATTCAAAAAAATAGAAATTATACCATGTATCTTCTCATATCAGAGTGGCATAAAATTAGAGTTCAATTCCAACAAAAATATCACTTCACAAAGTCATGCAGATTAAACAATCTATTGTTGAATAACTATTGGGTCAAGGAGGAAATACAGAGGGAAATCAAAAGATTCTTTAAATGATAATGGGAACACAAGTTATCAAAATCTGTGGGATACAGTGAAAGCATTCCTGAGAGGAAAACTAATAGCATTAAATGCTCACATCCAAAAAACAGAAAGCTCAAAAATCAACAAACTAATAAACAGTATCAAGGAAGTAGAAAAGGAAGAGCAAATCAATTCCTAACCTAGCAGAAGAAAATAAATAACTAAGATCAGAGCAGAACTAAATGAAATTGAGAACAAAAGAACTATACAGAAGATCAACAAAACCAAAGCTTGTTTTTGAAAAGATAAGCAAAATTGACAGCCCTCTTGCTAGATTAACAAGAACTTGAGGTGAAAGGACTCTAATAAACTCAATTAGATATGAAAAGGAGAGTCACAACAGACTCCACAGAAATACAAAACATTATCTTTGAATACTATAAAAACCTGTATGCCCAAAAACTACATAATGTGGAGGAAATGGACAAATTCCTGAAAACATAAAACCTCCCTAAGTTCACTCAGGAGGAAACAGAATTCCTGAGCAGAGAAATATCAAGCACAGAAATTGGAGCAGCAGTTAAAACCCTTCCAAAAAGGAAAAGTTCTGGACCAGATGGCTTCACTTCCAAGTTTTCCCAAACATACAAAGAAGAACTCATACATATATTACGGAAATTATTCCACAACATTGAGAAAGATGTTATTCTCCCCAACTCATTCTACAAAGCCAATATCACCTCGATATCAAAGCCAGAAAGGACACAACAACAAAAAAAAGAAAACTACAGACCAACATCCCTCATGAATATAGATGCAAAAATCCTCAACAAAATTTTAGCAAATCGAATCCAACAGCAAATCAAAAAAATAATTCACCATGACCAAGTGGGCATTATCCTAGAGATGCAAGGCTGGTTCAACATACACAAATCTATAAATGCAATACACCTCATAAATAAAAGCAAGGGCAAAGACCATATGATTCTCTCAATAATGCACAAAAAGCATTTGACAAAGTCCATCACACCTTTATGATAAAAACTCTTAACAACATAGGCACATATGGAACATACCTTAAAATTATTAAGGCTATATATGATAAACCCACAGCCAGTATCATACTGAATTGAAACCATTGAAACCATTTGGAAAATTGAAACCATTCCCACTTAGAACTGGAACCAGACAAGGTTGCCCGCTATCTCCACTTCTATTAAACATAGGCTGGAAGTCCTTGCTATAGCAATTAGACAAGAGAGAGGAATTAAGGGTGACCAAATGGGGGCAGAAGAGACCAAACTCTCACTTTTTACTGATGATATAATATTATATTTAGAGAACCCCAAGGATTCAACCAAGAGACTCCTGGAACTGATAAATGAATTCAGTAAAGTCTCAGAATACAAAATCAATACACACAAATCAGAGGTATTCATATATACCAATAACAGTCAAGCCAAAAATCAAATCAAAAACATAATACCTTTTACAATAGCCTCAAAGAAAATTTAAAATCTAAGAATATATTTAAGGAAAGAGGTGAGAGACATATACAGGGAGAACTATGAAACACTAAGACAATAAATTGTAGAAGATTTAAACAGATAGAAAAATCTACCGTGCTCATGGATTGGCAGAATCAACATTGTCAAAATGTCCATATTATCCAAAGTGATCCACAGAATTAATGCAAGCGCTATCAAAATATCATAATCATTCTTTACAGATCTAGAAAAAATAGTTCTATGTTTTGTATGGAAATAGAGAAGACCTTGTATAGCCAAAGCAATCTTTAGCAAAAAGAACAAACTGGGAGGTATGAGTCTACCAGACTTCAAGCTGTACTACAAGACTGTAGTAACTTAAACAGCATGTTACTGGCACAAGAACAGACATATAGATCTTTGGAACAGGACTGAGAATCCAGAAATGAAACCATTCGCATATTGTCATCTAATTTTTCACAAAGCAGACAAAAATATACACTAGGGAAAAGAATCTCTTTTCAATAAATGGTGCTGAAAAACCTGGATAAGTACATGCAGAAAATTGAAACTGGAACCCCACCTCTCACCTCTTACAAAAATCAATTCACAATGGATAACAGACTTAAACCTAAGGCATGAAACCTTAAGAATCCTAGAAGAAAATGTAGGAAGACTCTCAGACATCGGCCTAGGCAAAGAATTTAAGATCCCCAAAGCAATCACAGCAGCAATAAAAATAAATAAATGGAACCTGATCAAATTAAAAAGTTTTGCACAGCCAAAGAAACTACCATTAGAGCAATTAGACAGCCTACAGAATGGGAGAAAATATTTGCTTTCTACAAATCCGATAAAGGGTTGATAACAAGAATCTATCTAGAACTAAAAAAAAATCAACAAGAAAAAAATCAAACAACCCCAACAATAAATGGGCACAGGACATGAACAAAAACTTTTCAAAAGATGACAGAATAATGGCTAGCAAACATATAAAAAAAATGCTCAACATTTCTAACCATTAGGGAAATGCAAATCAAAACCACAGTGAGATATCACCTAACCCCAGTGAGATTGGCCTTTATCGAAAAATCCCAAAACAACAAATGCTAGTGAGGATGTGGAGAGATAGGAACACTCTTACACTGCTGGTGGGCTGCAAATTAGTACAACCTATATGGAAAAGAATTTAGAGATACCTCAAAGAGCTAAAAATAGAAATACCCTTTGATCCAGCAATAGCACTATTGGGCATCTACCCAAAGGAACAAAAGACATTCTATCATAAAGACATCTGCACTCGAATGTTTATGGCAGCACAACCCAAGTGCCCATCAATACATGAGGGGATTAATAAAATATGGTGTGTGTGTGTGTATATATATATATATATACACACACATATATATATATGTAATGAAATACTATTCAATTACAAAAAATGATGGTAATCTAGCACCTCTTATATTTTCTTGGATAGAGCTTGAGCCCATCGTCTGAAGTGAGGTATCACAAGAACGGAAGAATAAGCACCACAGGTACTTGCCATCAAATTGGCACTAACTCATCAACACTAACGTGCACACATAGTAGTAATATTCATTGGGAGTTGGGAGGTTGGGGGTGGGTAAACTCGCAACTAATGGACATGGTGATCATTGTAGGGGGAAAGGACATGCCTCAAATCATGGCTTGGGTGTGACAAAGTCCTAAAATGTAACCAAATGTTTGTACCCTCATAATATCCTGAAATAAAAAAAATAAAAATAAAATGCAAACCTTATAAGTCATGCTTTGTTAGAATTTCAATCAGTTTTTTTTCAAGGATCTACATTTAAAATTTCATTTCAGTGTTAGGGTAGAAGATCACAGATGAACACAGCAATTCTCAGCAAGAACTGTTTTAGGTGTATATACTGCCAGGAGTCTTGTCACCTCTCATGGAACACCAGCGCCACTTCAAAATTAGAATTTGGAAAACATTTTTAAAAGATGTTCACAGCTATTAAAGATGATAGGCCTTCTGAAAAAATAATCATAGCTCCTTTTAGCTTCTACCACCACACATAGTATGTGCTCAATAAATGCTGAATTAAATAGCATTTGGCATATCAAGCGTAGCATGTGAAAAGATTAATTTTGGCAAAACAGACATAGCTCCTTAACATTAAAGATCAAAGGTATTTTAATAACTCTTCATGCCAATTTCTCATTGAAGAGTTTACAAATTCTTTTAGACTAATAATTCATTAAATCTCACTATAAGAATATTAGAAAGCTGGTATTTGTGTTTTCATGCTGTAACAGAAAACATGATCCAGAAGGTTAAGTGATTTGATTGAGTGTGTGACAGTCACAATTTAAACCCAGACTTCCCTTCTGAGGCCAGCACTGTTGCCACGCATCCCACTGGTTCTGGTTGGCTGAACGAGTGCAGATGCCTGTCAGAGGTTAGCAGCACTGCAGCATTTCAGCAGGTGTACCTTGCAACCTAGACCCTCTGTCTTTGTGCTCTCAGGCTGCTATCACAAATACCTTAGAATGGAATAACTTAGAAACTTATTGATCATAGTTCTGGACACTGCGAAGTCCAAGCTCAAGGTGCTAGCAGATTCAATGTCTGGTGAGGGCCCTCTTCCCCACAGATGGTGCTTGCTAGCTGTGTCCTCACAGGTGGAAGAGGCAAACTAGCTCCTTTGGGTCTCTTTTATGAGGGCACCAAATCCATTCAAGAGGGCTTTGCCTTCCTATCTAATCACCTTGGGGGTTAGGACTTCAGCATATGGATTTTGGGGAGACACAAACATTCTGACCAAAGCACTCCCCAAGCCAGATCAGACCAGCAGAGGCAAATGCCAATGCTAAAGGGCATTATTCTGGCCAGCACAGAGTGACCATAATCTGCTTCCACCACATTCTGCGTGTTACCTTTGGCGAGTGACAGTCACTGCATTAAGTTGGGAGTGTGGATGCCATCCTTCACGGGCATAATTCAGATTAAAAAAAACCATCAGTATAACTCAACTGATGAACACAAGAAAAAGAAACAGATCATTTTTGAAATGCGTTTTGAACACAGGTCTTAGTTTGAAGCTAAACCCAAGTGGGGAAAAACAAATAACGGCCTTCACAAAATGTTTAACCCACCTCACTGAGCCAGATTTTACCTGCCTACCAGTCCCACAACCTCCTTGATCTCCCTCTTCTCTCACTGCCACGCTGAGGCCTAGTTTTGCCTTCTTTCCCACACCCATCGATTTGAGAGACAAAGGAAGCTCCTGTATGTGTCTGACACAAGGTCTGCAGTTGCATCACCAGTATTAGAGAGTCTTCAGGTTCTCAGCAGTAAGAAGCGCCCCAGGAAGCTCCCTTAGAGGTTACCAACTTGGTGATGGAAAAGGCTGTTAGCCCTATATGCTGACATCTAATGCTGAACAATTTTCCACATCTGTAAAACAAAGATGTTGAGTCAGACAATCTCTAAAGCCCTTCTTGCCCTAACGTAACAAGAATGCTTCCAGAAATAAGATAATTGACCATAATAAGGAACATACCTAGCACTTACTACATGCCAGGACTGCACTAAACACTTTATTTACATCATTTCATTTAATTCTTACTAATACCCTATCCCCCAAGGAGAGACTCTTAATAGTCACAGATGAGGAAAATGAGGATTGGAGAGATTGGGCAGTAGAATCCCTCTTCATGGATCTTTACTTAGCCAATCCAGCAAACTGACCGACTCTAATTCATTTTTGTAAAGCTACACTGGGATGAATGCTCTCAGCTGGGTGAATGCTGGCATTGGGGAGCCTGCTTTCTGTTAGGCACAGTCTGCATATGGTTTCCCCAGCAAAGTTGTGTGTTTACCAAAAGTTAGTCGTGTTTGTTCCCAAACTTGTTTACACCAGTTATGCTTGTCATTGCAATGATGTAATTTAATAAAAATAGTGCATAAACCAATGAAATAGAATTATAAAAAGAAAATATGGTTTCAATAACTCCACAGGATGCTTTGAACAGTTAAGGCAAATTATATACACAAAAAATATTGTTGCATTAAACATGGGAGAGAAAACAGCAAAAGATTAGGGAATGGAATTCCTAAAAGTCTAGCCAGGTTCTATATTTATAGTGTTTCTCATGTGCCTTGAAGTTCTTATTCCACTTTAAAGAGAACCAAATGAGAATTCTTAAAGAATGCATCATAAATGGAGATTTTGCAAGAAAGGCAATATGGTCCTACAACTAGGATCATACATCAAAACAAACAAACAAAAGAATCAAACCTGTCAAATGAATGTGAATTTCTGATTTAAATTTAACTAAAATGTTTATGGTATATAAGTTATCCCTTCGGGGGTTAGATATTTTTTCTGCCTTATGGAGGTATAATTGACAAACAATAAACTAAATTTACTGAAAGTATACAGTAAGTTTTTACAGGTGTGTGTTTCTCTGAAACCATCCATCACCACAATCAAGATTATGAACACACTCGTCACCCCCAGATATTTTCTCATGCCCCTTGGTAAGCACTTTCTCTCTCCCCTCCCCACCATTATCATTCTGCCCAGGTAACCACCAATCTATCACTATAGATACATTTGCATTTTCTAGAGCTTTACATAAGTGGAACCATACAGTATGTGCTCTTTTTTCCTCTGGCTTTTTTCACTCCAGTGTGATTATTTTGAGGTTCATCCATGTTGTTGCATTTATCCAGAGTTTGTTCCTTTCTTACTGCCGAGCAGTAAAATCACTGTATGGGTATCAAACTTCTGTCATCTATTCTCCTGCTGATGGACATTTGGATCGTTTGGGGCTATTACAAATAAAGCTGCCATAAACATTCATGAACAAATCTGTGTAGACACAAGCTTTCATTTCTCGATTAAATACATAGGAGTGGAATGGCTGGAACAAGTATGTTTACATTTTAAGGAAACTGCCAAACTGTTTCCCATCGGCAGTGTAATAGAGTTTTAGTTACTTCACATCTTTGCCAGCTCTTGGTATTGTCTTAATTTTAGTCATTCCAATGGGTGTGAAGCACATCACTTGTGGTTTTAGTTTGCATTTCCCTAATGACTAATTATGCTGAGTATCTTGCATTCATAATTCCTTTATTATTTTTGGTGACTTATCTGTTCGAACATTTTGGACCCCCTCTTTTGAAGTGGGTCATTTCTTTTACTATTAACACATATTGGGAGTTCTTTATATACTCTGGATACGAGACCTTTTCTTCCAGTCTGTGGGTTTTTTATTCTCTTAATTTCTTCTGAGGACAAGTTCTTAATTTTAATAAAATCTAATTTATCCATTTTTGGATCTTACATTTACATCTATGATCCATTTTGAATTCATTTAGTTAATATGGTATGAGTATAAATTCAGGTTTAGTTTTTTAACTTTTTTGCATGTGCATATCAAATTTTTCCGGCTTTATGTTCCATTATCCTTTATTCACTGAATTGTCTTTGCATATTTAAGAATTATTTGACCACATGATCAACTTGTTTACCTTTATACCAATTGTTAGGTATCTATTTTCTACCAATTGTTAGGTATCTAATTTTTATTTACCGACCAACTCATGTCTTTTACTGTATCCTGATGGTTAAGAAACTTGAGGCAAGAGGAAAGGTAAGAGAAAGAACAAGGTAGGAAAGAGAGAGATGGTCAGGTAGGGATAAGGCAAAAATATCACAACAGGTAAAAGGAAAAGTACTAGAAAAAGTAGAGGACATTTTTTAAAATGGCATTTTCCCAATCCTGCCATCACCAAAGACCACTCTCCACCCAATAGGACCCTATCCTGTGTTTTGAAAGGTTATGTCTATAAAGTAAAGAGCACTTATTAGGTAATAATTCATTTGTGTTCTCATACATTATTCATCCAAGGCATATGCTAATCCCAGTGCTTCTAAGCAGCTTGAGATAACCAAGGTTGCTGTAACTCCTGCCAAAAGTAACTGACCTTTTATAATACGTATCCTGTGCAGCCTTGTGGTGGGTAAATAACTTCATGACCTCCATTAAAGTTTTTGAAATATTCATAGTAGTCCTCAGGACGCCCAGTATCCCACTCCCTGCTGAAATCACTCTCCTTTTAGAACCATGGGGTTCTGGAGCCTCAGAGAAATGCTGGTCTATAGGCTTCACCTGGCTTTGCATATCTCATCACTTACCTGCTGTGTCATCAGAGCTTCAGAAAAATATGTGCTTTGTTAATACGATGAAAATAACAAAAGTGTAAAGTACTGATTCAACCCATGGTTTTGCAGTACCTTGGAATATCACTAATTAGCTAAAGGGACAGTCCTTTAATTCTCTAAGAGAAACATGTAACCAGTATTTTTTCCCTCTAAGGTTATGTGGAATTCAAATGAATCAGGTTAAGCAACTCCTAAAAGTCTGGGATACCAGAGCTTCGGACAAGATCCCAAGAAACTGAAAATGAAACATCCAGAGAGACTGTTCAAAAAGTTAAGTCAAAAAAGAAAACCCTGCCCAAACTGGATAGGTCAATGCTATCAAATCCCCAACAGCTTGACATGTTTGAAACCAAGAATACCTCAAAGTTAGATCCCAAAGTGAAAAAAATGATGGATTCTTAGACTGTTAAAAACCCATCTTATACCCAGACATAGTTCTCAAGCAATAATCTATCTTAACAAAAGAGAACAGATGTCAACAAATTAATGCACGAAAAATGAAAAATGGGGTGGAAGATACAATTATTGATTTCAAATATTATTTTTCCCTTTCAGAAAGTATTGTTTCTTTTTCTAAAAATAGTGACTGCCTCCAAATGTACTTGTCCACCCCATGTAGAATTACTTCTGTTTCAGTACCTGTGTTGTTGAAGCAAAGGCAACTTTTGTATGTGTTGCCTTGTCAAAACAAACCCAAATTATTTCTCAACTGAATGAGAACCTGGTGGGGCTAAAAAAAAAATTATTTCTAAACTGGAAACCAAGTGCCCATCCACTGCTACATATAAGAATTAAAGGGATTTGTTATGTGAAGTTTGGATTCAGTGAGGCTGCAGGTTCTCCATCATTCAAATGAGTTAGATTAGTTAGCTTCCTATTTACACATCTAGTAAAAGTGTATATGCCTGTAATTGACATTTTCTTCCTTTTATGGGGAGTATAACTGATACTCATCTAGGCTCCTAGATTTGTTACCATTAGCATCGGAAAATGAATATCAGTAAACACAAAATGAAAGCAACAAAAAACAAAATTAATTCCAGGATTTAGATAAAGTTCATGTTTAAAACAGTTTCTCAAGTAACACAAAGATCTTTTCAGGCATCTAATGCCTAAACCTGATCATTAATATGCTAGAAGTGGCCTGTATGCAAATGGTAACGGAAAACAGAAGGGACAACTGAAGACAACTCATGGATACTCTACTTCTAAACCACGGTTAGCTGGCTGAATATTTACCAAAATCTCATTTTGAGGACTAGGAGAGGGACTCCAGATTTAATTCCTAGTTAGCCATTAACTATGTGAAGTTATTTAAAGTTCTCTGGGCCTCAGATTTTTTTTTTAATCTCTAAAATGAATACAATTGTTAATGTAATTTAACAAATAGTTACTATGTGAATAAAACAAAAAGCACAGCCTTTGGTCTAAATTCTGGCATCTCTAAATTCCATGACTGTTATGACTATAACATTTCCACTTTTATAATACTTGGGTTTACTAGGAATACAATTAGACAGTTCAAAACCTGATTTTAAGATACCATCTAAATTTTTAATCAAGTACATCAGAATGACTTGACATTATCAAGAAGCGGTGCTAAGGCAGCCAATTCCATTTGAAGGCTGACAAATGTAACCAGTAGTGTTCCACCAAACTTCATGAGGCAAAGTGCTTTCTTTTTACTTTTGCTGTTTCTGAGGCTTAGCAATGACAGATGGAGCTAATAAAATTACCACAGTGCTCAAGGTCAGCAAGATGTTTAATTAGACTCAGTTTTCACTTTGCTTCGAAAGCAGCCGCACACAATCAAGTCTTTTCATTATGAAATTGTTACAGGCCTCAGAACCAAAGAAAACACTCATAGAATAGGGTTATTTATTGTCAAAAATAAAATCATATCAAATTTAAAAGTTGTAGAATTTTACCGTACATACAAGAGGACAGTTGGCAAACTGGGAGACCTGAAACCAAAGTGGTAAGCAGCTCCACACACAGCTGTTACAGCACCCGTTTACAAAGCAAAAAGAGGAAGTATTTTGCCCTTTTGTGACTTGCTGTTATATTTTCTTTTAAAGGGAAGAAGAGCAGTTTAGTTGATTTGTCTATACAGTGGTTCACCCCATATCCTAGAGGGCTACATTCCAAGACCTCCAGTGGATACCTCAAACTCAAGTACCAAGCCCTAATATACTATGGTTTTTCCTATACATGCATACCTATGAAAATTTACAAATTTATAATTTACAAATTTAATTCATAAATTAGGCACTGTTAAGAGATTAACAATAACAAAGTAGAACAACTGTAAAAATACATTAGCATCACTATTCTTGTGCTATGCGACCATTATGTAAAACATGAACACAAGCGCTGCAATACTGCAAGGGATTAAGCCGGCTCCTGAGTGCCCACCGGTCAGGCAGCATCTACAGTGTGGATCTGCTGGACCAAGGGAGGGCTCACCTCCTCAGGGGGGCAGAGCAAGACTTCTCAAGATTTCATTATGCTACTCAGAATGGTGCGAAATTTAAATTGTAAGAACTGTTTCTAGAATTTTCCATTTAATATTTTTGGACTGCAGTTGACCATGGGTAAAAAACTGCATAAAGCAAAACCTCGGATACTCGGAGATGGGGGAACTACTGTAGCTGATTGGTTTGATTTCACCAAATCATGCTGACAAGAATGCAAACCTTGTATTTTGTGTTTTGTTTGTAAGCAGAACTAGTGTTTCAGGGAAATCAGGATGACTTATTTTGGCTAGGTGGCTATGGGTGGTTGATCTTAGGGTATATCTAGATTGTGGCCTTGGTTTTTATTTTCCTTTAACACTATTAAATAGAATTCCCTATAACCAGGACAATAATTTTGGACTATCCTTATGGAATCAACTTTGTTATTAAATAGGATGTTTTTTGTTGCAAAGGGATTTTACATGTGATATACACTTGCAAGCAGCACAAAAAGTTTGCAGTTTTTATTAGCTGCAGTACTGACTTTGAAATGACTACCTGAATAGTAATCGAAACCTCAGAAAGCCTTCTCTACATCTTCTCTGACCAGACAATCCCACCGCTCAAAAATCCCAACACAAAAATAAAGTGACACACTGAAGAGAGAATACAATGTTAGTTTCTGAAATTTTATTATTTTTAATACGTACATATCACAAACAGAAACCCTCTAACACCACGCACAATTCCACAACCAAATGCTTCAATTTTATCAACATTCTTTAACTATTTACACTGTCTTCCCTCAACAAAAGTGCAATCCAAGATGTCTTGACAAGATATCTTTACTGACAAGAATATATTTTTGAGCTGGTTTTAATTGTGCCCATCCATTGTATTTTCTTTCAATCAACTGAAATAATAATAAAGTCAACAGGACATGGAGATGAACTGGGTTAGGCAGCAACCTATTACAGGAAACAAAACACTAAACAAGAGCACTTTCTCTTCACCTCTTCCCCAACCTCCAACGACAATTACTTAACAGTTGCTGCCAGGAGATTAAAAAAAAGCAAACTGGAGTTACCGACTTGGCCACAGGAGAACAGACTGCGTGTTAAGCATTGGTCTTGCAGGACTAAACAAAAGATTTGAGCAAGTTAGTTTTGGTGCTCTAGTAAGTTATATATCAATCTGCTATTAAATAGTTTTAGGGTTTGAAAACCTAGTAAGATTCTTTCTTGAGTTAATTTTTCCCAAAACAAATATGAAAATAACTTTCTCAGAAAATAAACTTCCACAGAAAACAGAAATTAAAGGGCATTTTGGGAATGCTCTTCTGTAATTGGAATGGGAATTCACCCAACTCCCCAACTTCATGGCACTATGTCTGTCTTTCAAGGTATAGATCTGGTATATCAGTTGCTTCAGATGTAACCAGAGAGTGGACAGCTGAGATGGCCTGAAGAAGCAATGATCAATCAGAAATTGTCTTCTCACTAACGCAGGTAATTGTATTTGTTCAAAGTATAAAACTTTTAAAAAAAAATGTTAAGGGTAGATGAAACATGCTTCATGTTATTGAATACTATTCGTCAGAGAAACAGAAATTGGACCTCTTGGGTAACTAATATCCTAACAACAACAACAATAATAATCTTTCTTGACATATTCCAATTCCAATCAAGGTACTCAGGGTAAGTGTGGGGTATTAAGGCTAGCAGATTTCCAAAATAAGATTTATCTTTATAGTGTTGCATACTCAATTATATTCCGGGTATGATACACTTCTCTTTTTAAACACTGCATATATCCAGAGAATCCTAAGTTTATCATCAAAGTAATGTCCAGAAGCAATTTTACCCAATTATAGTGAAACCTCATCATACTTATTTTTTCGGAGGTAGTAAACAATCTAAAAAGAAAATATGGAATGCGGCATACACTATGCCCACAGCAGTTTTAAACTTAGGAGCTTACTGAATATAGCGTACAGATCAACTTTAAGCTTCAGAGCAACAATATAAAGCAGGTTTCACTATAAAAATTTGGGTGGATTAAAGACCAGCATTATAAATATTTTACTATTTATTTTAAATTCAGAAATAAAATCTAAATCGTATTCTGAAGAGAAACTTACCAATTTTTAGACTTGGATACATGAGAGAATCAATAGAAAAACAGTTAATTCACAATTACAGTTTTGTGTATTAAAGACAAATTTGCAAGAGGTTATGTCTTATAGTCCTCTTTTAGTTGCATCAAACACTGTCAGACCAATAATGATTTCCTGCTTCTTACAGGCATTTTGTGCATTTTCCCCCACTGTGAAATATTTTTCAGATCATCAAACATCAAACCAGATGCAGCAAACCAAATAACAACCTTCCAAACTGAAAGATGAAAAATATTAGTTAACACACTGGTTCTTTGATGCTGTGCTGTTTCAAACAAAACATCAAATATTTCATGTAGAACTGACACTCACTTGCAATAATGCCTGAACACTTCTGAATTGAAAAACCCCACTGAGAAAAAAATGGTATAAACCAAATAATACAAAATGTTTACATCAACCCCAAATTTGGCTATCCATAAAATGATTATGTTTCCAACATCTTTTAGCATATATGCATACTATACATGAAATTACCAAATTCATTGAGAAATCACATTTCAATTCTGTAAGGGTATATAGGATGTCGGTCTATTTAAATCATTAAGATCTAATGAACAGAAGGTTGTATTTTGGAATGCCCAATGCTCTGAGTAATCAAGTTCTATATATGATGATCTTTTTTCACCAATAGTAAGGTATCATGAGATCTTCAGATTGATCTATTTTCAAACATACTGTTACACATTACAATCAGTGATTTTCCAAAGTAAGACACACTTTTAAAAGAAATATTAAAATTATTCTTTTCTTCATCATCCTCTCAAACAATATTTGTCCTTTCCCTCCTATGGTCAAACCTTTGATTTTGGAAACTCAGTATCAAATGGGTTAAATGTGGCCATAAGCAATTTGGGGGACAATAAATATGGCAATTTTGGGTTCTGAAACTCACCCGTTAGATTCTGTGGCTGTGAGATTTACCTGTGAGAAGAATCTGACACCAACTGGCACTGTGTCAGGGCAACCTATATAAATCATTGCTGCCCAAATCATATGATTCATGGATTCTCTTTAAGAGCTATTTTGACAAACTTCAAAGATACAATTCAAATGAGAGAACTCTGCCTTTGTGCCCTCAAGTCAGTATGCATTATTTCCAAATTCATTTCATATATTCTCTGTTATAGGTCAGCTTCCCTAAAAATATTTGCAATACCAATATCTTTACTACGTCTTACAACTTGGGTGTTATTTTCAGCATCAAAAATTGACTGTTAAACAACAACAGTGCTAGGAACAGCACTTATGCCAATTTCAAACCATCTGTTGGTGTGAGTAAACTGCATGCCAGCATGTGCTGCAGGACACTAAGCCGAGATGGACTAGTAAACTATTTGCTCTCCAGGCACAGACGTACATTCATTTGTCACATATTTTTCCCAAGGCCCAGGGAAGATCTAAAAGTGGGTCTTTAGAAAGTTAAGATTTTAGTAAGAGTTTTTTCCCAACTCCTATAATGCTTTTAGTCTACAACCACATAATCCCTTTCTTCAACTCATGCCATCCTCTCTCCATCACCTTAAAGCTGCATCAGAGACTCTGAGTGAGAGTGAACCCGTACCCAAACTCACAGGATTACCCACCTGGGCTCTGGTCATAACCACGGACTAACACTCAGGAATCGAGACAGGGCAAGGGGCAGCCCCCGTTTTAGTGGCGCACATACACAAAGTAACTCTTCGTTAAATTAGAAAAGAAATCAATGTCACAGAATGTTTCCCTATAAAAGATATGTAATAAAGTAATAATATCAATAAAATAGCTATTACTAAAGCAAAGCTTTCATCAATAAGCTTCGAGAACTTTGAAGGAGGAAAATGGCTTCACGAAATGGTAGTCCAGGTTCCCACAGTGTGGACACTGCTGGACATTGCTATACTCGGAGAAGTACTGCATCCCGATCCGCACGTCGATCACAGGCTTCCCACAGTGCTTACAGTTCAGGCGGGCCTAGGGGAAACAGACACCGTGAGCCACACACCCTTTGGTTTCGCAACACTTATCAAAGACCAAAATGTTGGGAAAATGATCAACGGTTTAGTAAAGCATTCCTATTACTACCCAAAGCAGGGCACGCCTAAAAGACTCCCAATTTCTTTTGTGGTATGCAGCACTGCTAGTCATTTCACGTACCGGTGAGAAGAAAATTCTAGTACTGTCTAATCTTCTCCACTGAAGTTCCCCTGACGATAGGAAATCCTTCCCTCTGGATTCTTAAGAGTGCCAGAAGCTGACTTCCCTCACCCAAACCTGCATGAAACTTCTTTGAAGATTCTGGGTTTATTTTTAAAATCCACATACATTTTTCATTCTACTCCATACGTTTGTGTTTTCTTTGATGTAAAAATAAGATTTCCTAAAATACCCAAGCAAAGTCAGTAACCCAGGAAGAAGAGTTGTGCTGATCCGGAGGATCCTGAACCCCCCAGCATGCGGCGACTTCTCTCGCGCTCAGCGTCTCTTCAGCAGCACAGTCCCGGCACCTTTCAGCAATGTGCCAGGACATAAGCAATACTAGAAATCACAAATAAAACAGACTCTTGATATAGATTCATTTTTTTAAAATGTAAGAAAAAAGTATACTCTCAGTTTGTCCTCGAAACACTGTGAGGTAGGCAGTATCCTCTGCGTTTCAGAAAGTGAAACTGAGGCACACAGTGAGAAAGCGCCAAGCCTGAGGTAACAGAAAGCAGAAGAGCTGAGACCAGAACCAGAGGAGCCTGCCCCATCGCTCGCTTTCCCATGACATGAACTACTGTCCTGTAACCTGAGATAAACTCCCTTCTAACTACTAAGCTCTCTGAACATTAAAAGTGAGGTTCTAAGCAAACCTCCCTCTTTAACCTGTTATACCTTTCTAACAAGCAATAATTTATTTTTGGCTCCAACTTACTAGAAGACTTCTCTTGATGTCTTAATAGTGTCAAACACTGGTATCCTCACAGGAATATTGTCAATTGATTTTTTAAAAAAAAACATTAATCAAACATGTTTTCCTTTTTATAATAGTAGAGGGCCAGCAGATAAAAGTCTGAGCTTAAATTGTTTTAAGGAAAAAATATAGTGTATAGTGAGTATCAAGAGGCTGGGTGTAGCTAGATGCTATTGTTTTTCTCCGTAAAGATACAGAGCTAATCCCATTGCCTTTCAATGGTGCAGCAGAAAGAACACCAGAATGGGAATTTTAAGTTTTTGTCATGGCCACATTTTGTGTGGCCCTGGGTAAAGCATTCACAGTTTTGAGGCCTCTATTGGTATGTGGAAGACAAGGAGCCAGCACTAGATTGCCCAGGTCCTTTCCAAAGTGAATATGCTTTGAGTTACACAAGCCCAAACCTTCTCTCACTTCCTTATTTCTTTAATTTAAAAAATAACCCTCTGTGGTGTGCGTGCAGAGAGGGGAGCCACTTCCTGTGGTTTCGCTCATCTTAAGAGATGGCATTAAGGCACAAAAACTATCATAAGATGCTACAGTAAATAACTAAAAGACTATGATATCTCATTTCCAAGGCTAAGTTTAAAAATAAAAATGTAGTTGGCCTGGTGCAGCGGATCACACATGTAATCCCAACACTTTAGGAGATAGAGGCAGGTGGATCACTTGAGACCAGGACTTTGAGACCAGCTGGGCAACATAGTGAGACCCTGTTTCTACGAAAATCAAAAAAAATTAGCCAGGTACAGTTGTATGCATCTGTAGGCCCATCTATGTGGGAGACTGAGGCAGGAGGATCACTTGAACCCAGGAGTCTGAGGCTACAGTAAGCTATGATCACACCACTGCACTCCAGCCTGTCTCTAAAAAAATCAATAAAGAAAAATGTGGTCAATGCATTAGAACTAGCATAGAATTAGTCAATCTTATCTGGAATCAAAGGATGTGCAGACTACAGATGACCATTTAGATCTCTCATGACTGTATTTCTCTTCTACAAAACATTAGTATATACAAGATAAAGCTCAAATAACGACTCTAACAACTTTTTAATTCAACAGATACAGTCATCTTTGGAATAAACCGAGATACTAAGGATATTCTCTTTCCAAAATCAAGTCATAATGCTAAAGAAACAAAACTATGCAATAACTAATAACTATCATCAGTTATTTGTATTGAAACTCAGGCCTTGGACACAGAAGAGCAAAGGAAAATTTCTCTCTTACCCATGAATATCAAGGAATTATATAGTAAGTTATTTTCTTCCCCAAATACTTGGAAATAAACCAAGATATTTCCAAGGATTTTGTCTCATGTGTTTCTGTGGGTTTATTTAATGTGTTTTCACATGATAATATTAATACTTCCCTGTTTTCCTGATGACAGCTAAATTTCAAATGTTCTCTTAGCACCAGAAAATGCCTCCTCTTACAAGTGTTTTAAGGACTACAAATCTTTCACGTTAACCTCAAACACCTTACAAAGCAGACAATTCCTGGTAACTGCACTATCCCACAGAAAGGAAACAAGAAAATATTATCGCCTAAAATTTTCTTCTTCCTTTTAAATAATAAATTTTTCTCATTAGAAATTTAGTATAAACTTATCATACAAAATATTAGAAAATATACACAAACAGAAAGAAAACCAAAGGAACCATTCAGCCTCCTACCACCAGACCAGTATGTAACCACCCGGTAACACACCAGCAGATCCCTTTTCATGTTCACTTATTTACAAATACAAGCATGCTATTATGCCATGTTATAACCCGCTTTTTTGATTTAATATACTGAAAATACTTTCTACATAATTACATCTCATTCTACAATATCCCTTCTAATGACTGCATAGTATTCCACGAAATGGCTACATCACAATGTAGTAAATCAGCCATCATTGCTAGACTTTGGGGGAGTTTTATGACTGAATTTCTTCTTTACTGAAGATACTCAGAAGTATCTTCTCCTATTTACTTGAGGACAGAAGCCTAATATCACCCACTGCTCCTGCCCCGCTCTGTGGGGTCAATACCAACCTGACAGCACGGAGAGGCAGCCAGGATGTCATAGGTGTACATGGTGCCCAGCTGGTGCCAGCTACCGTCCCATCGCGACTTACACTTGATGCAGATGATCTTGTGAACTCCTTCCAGGCAGTCCACACACACCGCATACAGGTGCATGAGTCTCCCTGTGCACAGAAGACACAAAGCTCAGAGCAGCCATCATAGAAATCACATTTTATCTCCAAAAGGGATAAAAATGGTTTATCTACCAATTATAATCAAATACTTTATCATGTGGATAAACATAAAAAGCAAAATATACTTATCACATAAGCTGTGCTTTTAGAATAATTATTAATTGCTAATTATCATAACACATGTACTTCAGGTTCAAGCTTATTAAAAACTTGCTTTAATTCAGTTTTCCAAAAAGTGCTGCTAGGCTTACATAATATGTCCATCCAAATTCCAGTAACAGCCACACATAATCAAAACCAGCCTATACCGTGTTCATGCAGGACTGTCTGCTCAGAAGTCACCGCATGGCATACGGAGACTGAACCAACATCGCTGGTCTTGTCATGGGCTCTCACCCACCAATTCCCATCATAAAAAAGTCAATGTCTGTCTCGGAATTGACAGTCCAGAATTACACCGCAGCCAAAATTACTATGTTAACTGTCCTTGTCCCCAAAATTGCTCAACCATCACCACATCTAATTTAGGAACCAGAATTATATCTTACTTGTGATTTTTTTAAAACTAAGTTCAATGTCTTATTAATATTTACTTGGTTCTTAAAAGTTACAACTCCATTCCTCCATTATTTATCAACATCATAATGCTTGTAAAGGAAAGATGTCATCCTAGTTTGTATGGAAGGGTTTCAGCTGGTGCCGGCTACCATCCTGTTCAAATAATTGTGCAAGAGTCAGAATGTCCAGGATCTGGAGAGTAACATTTCTGCTCTCTGCAGAAACCAGGGAACTCCAGGAATCAGGAGAACACGTCCTCCTAAGTGGCTTCTTACTCAGAACACGCTGCTCACTGCAGTCAGTTAGACCACGGGTCTTCACCACTCAAGTAGTAAGGACCAACCTGCTTCTTACCCCTATACACAGTACTTAAAAGAAAACCTTTCTACTGTATTTGCGTACATGACTCTCCCCCTCCTTGAGGACAAGAACCATGTCTTTTTCATCTTCCTTGACTTAGCGTCTAGCCCAAAGTCTGGAATGTGGAAAGAACTCTCTAAGTGTATGCTGGGTGAATGGATAGGACATGTTAATAGCCAAAGACAGCATAACCTTGGAGGCCTCTATGCCAAAAACGGTTAGGGTGACAAGTGCTTCTTACAATACCATCCACCGCTGGGCTAGGGCACTGGAAATAAAAAGGTCTCACATGCTATGCCCACTCTGAGTGGCCTGGGGGCGTGTCAGGAAGCCAGTTCAAGTATTAGGAGCCACAGGGAAGTATTAGGAGACATCTGTAGTCCTCATGTGTTCTAGACTTACTGCAATTCTCCAGCTGCTGCCAGGAAGGGTGAGGGCAGGGGTGAACACAGAAGCCAGGTGCTGATAACAATGACCATGACAATGAAGACAAGTCACTTTTACTGAGTGCTTACCAAGGGTCTGGCACTGTGCTACAAGTTCTACATGAATCATTTCATTTAGCTCTCACAGCAACACTATAAAGCAAATTCCTGTTACTCCTACTTAAGGTATAAGGAACTTAAGCTAGAGAGCATGGGCAGCTTGCCCAAGTTCACAGTAAGTAGCAAAATCCAAAGTACAGAGACTTAAACTCATGTTGGACTCCTAACCTACAGGCAAACTCACAGGAGCACCTGGTCTGGACTGAGTGTCTAGATTTGTCTCAGTTATACACTGTCCCAACTACAGAGAATTCTAAATTCCTAAACCCTAGGATTGTGAGTTTAAACGAAAAGCAGATTCTTGAGAAAACAATCACATGTGGCTCAAAGTGGTAAAGAAGCCCAATAAAAGAATGTCCTAATTAGATCAATCTTAATAAACTATTAAAACCAAACAAAACATTTTTTCAGAGGAAGAATGAGAACAGAGGCCAGAGGCAGAACCGGGTGAGGGCAGCGAGGGGTAAAGGGCAGGGCACAGGAGTGACAGCCCACAGGGTGCACCACGGAGGACAGTAAGCACTTTGCAGCACACACTCAACTGCAGGCTGTTTAATCCTGTGGCCTGGAATGTGGCCTTTCCGTTGGAGCTGAAAATGCTTTAAAGAACACATGGTCGGGACTATGTGATGGAAGAAATGATTTAAACTAGCCTACTATAAATAAAAGCACATGGACTTCTCCAACATGTGGCAATAAAAACACTGATATGTGGTCAAGCCCTCACTTGTGGCACTGATGACTTCTTCAGTACTGATTAAACACCCTCATCTTCAGATTTCACAATCAATAGCTCAACTTCTCAATATCTTTGAAGTGCACACCTAACGCACCATTTATATTTATGTTCATGTGTGCACACGCACGCACATACACACACACTAGTACTCAGGCCTATCTAATTTTCACCTTTTTCTCCATCTTCTCTCTGGTATCTACCCTCTAGATTAGTTGCGGGCTCTGTCATATCCTCTTTCTTTTCTTTTTCTCTTCTCTCCATTCAAGAGCTCTTCCACTCTCAGTATTTTAACCACCACTATCATAAAATAAGCTCTCCAGTGTCCATCCCAAGTGCTTATTTCTAGCCATGCCTGCAAGACATCTCGACACAGAAGTCCTGACACCCCTTCAAACCCAACACACACAAATCTCATCTCCTGTCCCCTAAAGTCAGGTCCTTTTCCCAACTTTCTCTACCTCTGTGATTACACGATTTATCTGGTCTAGAAGAAAAGTGAGCCAAAAGGGACTCCTCTTCATCTTTACAGTCAAGGTGAACCCAAAGCTGTAATTTTCTTTAAAATAATCTCTTAAAGATATTCTCCTCTTTTCCATCCACTGTCCCCACTGTGCAGTCTCCTATCTCCACACACCTAGGCTAGAGAAACAAAGTTTCAACTCTCTCTCTAGGTCTCATCCACCCCTTTCAGACTTTTCCCCATGTGACTGTTTTCTTTTAAAAAAATGCTAAAAAAAAAAAACCAAAAAAAACCTTTAATTCATATTCAAAAACAACATCGCAAAGCTCTTCATTGTGAGTTGAAGGACCCCCTCCCATCCATTCTCTAACTATCCTCCTCATTTTCCACTCTAGGACACCTGACTCCAACCAGACAGTTTTCTCCCTAGTTCCTGGTCACAACTTGTCCTTCTGTCTTCTTCCACCACCCTTTCTTTGCTCCTCCTCCTCATCCACCAACATCTGACATGGCTAGATCCTCTGCCTATTAAGATACAGCCCACCTTTTCACATCTGCCTTCTCACTGCCCCCCTTGATTAACCAGCCCAAGGTGGCTCCTTCCTCTTTAGAAATTACAAGACACTTAACATATACAAAATCCAGGTGTTCCTAGTTCCACATGTGGTACTAGAACCTCAGGCCTGGTAAAATTAGTTACATGTTATAAAAGCATCTCATGTTAGGATTGCACACTGATGACAGGCAAGGACCCAATTGATGAATGGATTACATCAAAAGAATTTGTCCATCATGAATAGAAAAAGAACAATCCTACTTTCATCTACCCTCTGCCCACATACCCTCCTACCCTCATTCATTTTCATAAAGAATGTTTCAAGTTTTAACATGAAGTAAAGGTATTTCCATCCTTTTCCCTCTAAAATTACCCCCAAAGCAGGATGAAGAACAAGAAACAAAACCACGAACTTCATCTTTCATGAAACAATGAGGTACCTGTAACTGTGAACCAATATACATGAGGTCACAAAGTGGATGAAGAATGATAAATGGTTTAGCTCTCAAACTGGACAAGCACTGGGGAGGGTAGGATGAAGTGCTGAAAGGGAAATAGCAGGGTGCAGTAAATTACAAACAATGATCAAGTCTATGCAAGTCTTTCCACCAAGAAGCAGAGTACTTCAGCATCCTGTGAACCTGGGCTAGCCTTAAGGACTTACATTGATGAACAAAAATTAATAGAAGTGATGTCACTCAGTTCCAAGCTTAAGCCTCTAGAGACCCCCTTCAGCTTCCACTCTTCATCTCCTGAAGCCTGTCCTGGGAACATCACATGAAAAAGCCCAAGCTAGTCTACTGGAAGATGAAAGACTACACGCAACATAGATAAGCACTCCAACTGAGGACTACTAGGCCAACCTAACTGTCCTAACTAATCAACCCACAGATTTGTGAGAAATCACTAAATCATCACTGCTTTAAACCACTAAACTTTGGAGTGCTCCACTTTATAACAAAGGCTAAAAGATACAGGAGGTAGATAAAATTCTTTTTTTTTTTTCAGACAGAGTCTCACTTTGTTGCCCAGGCTAGAGTGAGTGCCATGGCATCAGCCTAGCTCACAGCAACCTCACACTCCTGGGCTCAAGCAATCCTGCTGCCTCAGCCTCCTGAGTAGCTGGGACTACAGGCATGCGCCACCATGCCCGGCTAATTTTTTCTATATACATTAGTTGGCCAATTAATTTCTTTCTATTTATAGTAGAGACGAGGTCTCACTCTTGCTCAGGGTGGTTTCGAACTCCTGAACTCGAGCAATCCGCCCGCCCGCCCGCCTCAGCCTCCCAGAGTGCTAGGATTACAGGCGTGAGCCACCGCGCCTGGCGATAAAATTCTTAAAACAAATGAGACTACACATCCTGCACTTTCTCAGCTCCTTTTCTTGCTCAGAAAGGCAACATGAGAAATTGCATCCATGAAAGAAGAACAAGATGCTATTAAAAATAGAGCTCTTGGAAATTCAAAATATAAGAACAGAAAATTTTAAACTCAGTAAAAATACTGGAATATAAAGGCCAAAGAAATTTTCCATAAAGCGAAGAGATAAATAACACTGCCAAATATATTAATATGTGTGTATACATATACATGTATGTGTATAAAGGATTCCCCCACCCCCACAAAGAAAAAGATCGAAGAGTCTGATTGATAGGAATTCCACAGGGTTTTTTTAAGTGAAAATAATGAAGAGGAAATTACCAAGAAGTAATACAAAAGAAAACTTCTCCAGATGGAAGACCATAAATCAAAGGCCCAAGAGTAAAAGAGCACAATGAATGGATAAAAAAAAAAAAAAAAAGGAACCATATTATAGTGAAATTTCAGAATTAGGGACATAAAGAGAAAATCTTAAAACCTTCAGAGAGGGGCGGAGGTGGAGACAGGGCAGGAATATTAGACTTCTCAATAGGGACAATTTAAGACAGTAGACAGTAAAGAATGCCTTCAAAACTCCAAGGGGAAAATATTTATAACCTAGAAGACTATGCCTGCCTAAACAGCAATCAAGAACCAAGATATGTTCAGACTTTCAAAATCTCAAATCAGCAACTCCCACGCTCCCTTTTTTACAAAGCTCCTGGGGGATGTTTCCTAACGAATTGAGGGAATACACCAAGAAGATGTAATATATGGGATCTAGGAAACAAGATAAAAAATAGGAGAGAAATGAAGGCATTCCTAGGAGGACAGAGTATAGAACAGCAGGTCCTGAGTTTGCCAGGACAGGCAGAAGCAGGAAGATTGACATCTCCACGAAGGATATTTTTGGAAAAGAAAAAAATTCCAAAAAATATCTGACAGGTATGTGGACATGTTTTTGCAAGGTGGTTTGTGAAGCTACTGAAGAGTGAGAACTACCCAAAGTTTCAAAAAACAAAAAACCATGCAAATGAAAATGTAATCAATCATTAACTCTAATAAAAATGAAAGGCATCCTAAGATATACTGCATTCTATAATAAGAAATAACCCCATACTTCTTGGTTCAACATTAACCACTTCGGTACCGTGCTCACCAGCTGCGAAACCTTGCCCACAGCTGGCACTCATAGTCCACACGATAGTTTATGCTGTGCATTGATGACGAATCCGTTTTGCTCTTGTGTGATGAGGAAAGCTTTAAAGCGCGGAAAGCTTGTTTTACTTTACAGGCAGCTTTACTTGTAATGTAAATCAGAATAGATAACATATACATATATGTTTTCATTACGTTATTTTTAAAAGTTCACAATTTTATTTTGATAAATGAAAAACTAGAAAAGTCATATCACAGCTGTCAGCTAAAGTCGCTGTGCACATTCATCTGTGGCTATTGACCATAGTCGATGCTGGGCTGTGCGCGTTCGTCTGTGGCTGTCGACTATAGTCGACGCTGGTACCGAAGTGGTTAAATATTTACATACAACAGTAAACATATTAAGGATTTAACCAAGAATTGTGAGGTATTATCCAGAGAGAAAGAAGGGAGATATGTAGTGATCCACCTTAAAAGTGAGTCAACAGATAATATCTAAATTTGGAAAAGATAGCAGTATTTAAAAATTTGATGTTAAAACCCCGAAGAATTAGTTGATCTGAAAGTGTCTCTAGGGAACTGAGATAGCAGGCACTGCTGGGAAGAAAGCAGGTGAGGATATACCTCTTTTACTACTTCTTTAGCATACAATTAAAGTATAAACATGTTATATGTTATGCATCTCATCTTTATGGAAGGTCAGTAGTTTTACATGAATTGTCAGATTTCTCACTTATACTAACCAACCCCTGTCATTCAATTTATGGCTGAAATGAACCCAAGTCTTTGTATGTCATTCATAATAAGCTTCCCCACTATCCCTCTCCCCCCCACCCACCGCCACCACCAAGCTCATGTCTCAGCTTCTGATAATCCTCTATGCGCTACCAAGACAGTCTCATCCTTCATAAATTTCAAAATTAACTCAACTAATCTAAAAACACCTCGGCCCTTCCTGACCCCTATTCATCCTCACTGTTATGTTTACAAGGATCAAAGAGAATACACAGCTTGTTGGGCACATTAAAACAGGTTTCAAAGGCAACTATTTTACAAGTGACACTTACGCAATTCCTTCTCTAAATTTCCTCCCAATTACAAAAAAATATATCCATCAGCAATCCTCTCTTCAAAGTACAGCAGAACAACAACAACAAAAATTACCCCACCAGGACAACTGTACTTGGTATGGTGACATTAGAGTAAAAAAAATCACCACCCCCTCACTGGGCGAAACCGAAATAGTCAAAGGTTACCTAGCACCTGACTGGAACAAAAAGGAAATCAGTGAAAATTAAGCCAAAACAGAGCAATTTCATCTTGCTGGCTGTTTGATTTTTAACAAACAGAAAGCAGGCAAGGTGAATTAACACCTATACCTTGAAGGTGACAAGGAACATCATATTCGATCTCATCGTGTCTCGACGGGCTTAGGAACAGAGTTCCGTCCACCAGTGGGAACTGTTCGAACACTGGCAGCGCCCGGTGGCACAGGGCACAGTTCACCACGTTTCTGTGGCTGGCGCTGAGGGCTGCGAGAATGAACTTCCGCAGATCCTCCCCCTGGCCCACTTGGGCGTCGTCTTCCATCCGCACGTGGAAAGTGTTCAACTTATGCCTGGGGATGTGGGTGAGGAGCTCGGAGAGGTCCAGCCGGCGCAGGAACTGCACGGGGGCGTCAAAGTGTCCCCCCCTGTGAACAGACAGCCCGGCGGGGCTGTAGTCAAAGTGGGCGTTTCTGAACACGTGGCTCCCGGCCAGGGCCTTCTTGTGAGGCTCCAGATGGATGGCGTTCTTTAAGAACTCGCCGAGGTACCTGGAGGAGCGGGGCCCACTGAAGTGGGCGGGGGAGAGGATGGAGTAGCCGGTGGGCGGGGACTGGCCCGGGGAGCCGCACGGGGAGCGGGCGCCGTAGGGCGCTGCGCCGCCCGCCTTCTCCTGGGAGTTCTGCCGGTCCATGGAGTGCCGCCGGGGCAGGTCGTGGCTCGGGCCTTTCTGGGGCTTATTCGGGGGCCTGCACTTTTTTGCCTCCTCTGCAGCCTCGCCAGGCGGCCTCCCTGTGTTCTTCTCCGAGCCGGACTTCTTCTTCTTCTCGTCCTGCATCCGCTTCACCTGGTACCAGTCCGTGTCCTTCTTTAAGTGGCCCTGGCCACAGCGGCAGGAGCAGAAGCGGAAGGCCAGGTCGTAGCCCTTCTTTGTCCACATGTTCTGGCGGCACTGCTTCTCGTTCCAGCTGCGCGCCCGGCCGATGCAGTTGAACTGCACGAGGATGCTGCTCTCCCACTCGTAGAAGCACTGCAGGTGCATCCAGGTGCTGCAGGGGCAGTGCTCGTTGTTGCACACCACCTTCTGGTAGTCGTCCTTCTCCAGGTCCACCGGCCTCCCGAAGCTGCAGATCAGGGGCGTGGCACAGGGGGCTTCTGGGGTAGGAACAGAGAGAAAGAGAGAGAGATTCAGGTCACAGCACACGGGGATCCAAGCTGACACCAACGCAGAGAGCAGAGCTACCATCCACACCAGCCCATTCGTGCCACAGGAACAATTTTCTTGGTGTCAAGATTTCTACCGCTGGAAAAAACACCAGACAGGATTGGAAAACATTTACCATTTTCTTCTGGCATGATGTTGTGCCAAAGAATTTACTTTCTGATATTTGTTATCTGCTGAAAAACATACCGATGAGCTTCAAAAAATCCAAATCTTTCACGGTGCAATTGGCTGCGTGTCAGTACAGGTGGAGGATCCCTAATCTGAAACGCTGCAAAATCTGCAAAATCTGAAACTTCTAGAGTACCAACAGGACGCTCTGATTAAGAATATTCAAGCTCTACTTATAACAGTACGGTATGAGGCTGTTCTAAGATGTGGGTATAACGACAGGCAATTCCAGAGTTCCTTTAAAAAGGACCACTCCAGTGAACTAGGAAATAATAAGATGAGGACACTTAACCAACCAGTTCTGATGGTTATCTCCCAAAGGGCCCTCAAAGCCCTTTATCACAGGTTTTAGGTTGTCCTAAATACAAGAAGCTAGAAAATCGCCCAGCCTCATCTCTAATTCTCTTCTAGAGTAGTATGACACCTAATGGCAGGGATATTTGGTCAAACTAACTGTTGGTCTACACAGAATTATACCAGTAGTACCAGGTTGTAAAGGAAAAAAAACCAGAACTCTCCCAAAGCTATTAGGTTAGTAAATGAGGAGACATTTGTACCCTATCTTTAAACATACGACCCCCACACAGGGTCCAAACAGCCAGACAGGTTCTCAGAAAAAAAAGGAAAACACAGTGACACAAAGTAAAACCCATTTCTTAAAGAATAAATGTGATTTATGGAAATTGGAACTCCATTAATTTCTTTTAACTTCTCAGTGATAACTGAATACCTAAACTTAGAACTTATTTTTTAAAATGTCAAAAAGACATGATGGAGACAGTAAAAGAGTAAGTGACTGCCAGGGGTGGGAGGGGTAAAGACAGATGAACTGGTGGAGCACAGAGGATTTTTTAGGCAGTAAAATTTTTCTGTGTGATACTATAATGGTGGATACATGTCATACATTTGTCAAAATCCATAAGATGTACAACACCAAGAGTGAAGCACAAACTATGGTATTGAGTGTAACAATCTGTCAATGTAGGTTCATCCATTACAACACCTGTACTATTTTGTGTTGATAGTGGGAAGGCTGGAGGGAGGCAGAAAGTATGTGGGAACTCTCCATACTTTCAATTTTTTCTGTGAACCTAAAACTGCTCTAAAAAATAAAATCTATTTTTTGAAATGGGAAAAAAAAGACCTGTGTAAGTCTCAGTCCCAGGGAATACTAACTGTGTAAAAGTGGACTGGTTACTTCATTTGGTTAATTCTCAATTTCTTCAACTATAAATGGCCATTTAATAGCTACTGTGTAGAGACAGATCTTTGTGATGATTAAATAAGAAATGCTTGTAAAGTGTTTAGCACGGTACTTGCCACATAAGGGTTCATTAATGTCGTTGCTGTTGTTCTTGTCATTAGCCAACACTGAAAGACACAGCTTGGGATGCTTTTATTTACGAAAGCAGCTGTGTAAGAGGTGGCTGGGGGGCTAAGTCAGAGATGGCAAAACTGACCAAATGTGGGGCCACACTGAAGACTGACAGTCTGGCAGTGCAGGACCAAGGAAAGAGACCTGATGCCACAGGCCCAAACTAGGGGCTGTCAGCTGCGTGGAGTGGGGTCTAAGTATGACTCACAGGCCGGGGACAAGAAGGACACTGCAGAGAGCAACACAACTAATAGCCTCCCCACTGTGTCTTTGCATTTCTACAATTTCCAATACAATTCATCACTCCTTGGTATATCCGGGCTGTCATATTACCATCCGGTTCTTTTTTGCCTTCCATTCCCTAAAATAAGTGCTCAGAGCTAGTGCTGAGCATTTCTCTTCACTTGTCACAGGCAGAAGCCGAAAATTAAATCTGCCATTTCTAACTGAGGGCACTACTGGCATCTGGACAATTCTCTGTAGGGGAGGACCACACAGTACATTATGGGAAGTGAGCATTGCTGGACCCTAAAGCTCAATATTTGTACCTCCCTACCTTCCCTGTCCTGATACCCCAATGTCCATGTTCTCTCCAAAGGCCCCTTTTAAGGTCAGGAACCTGGTCACAAAATTCCACGTCATGTACAGTAATTCAGAGTGTATCTCTTACAGGTGAGAAGCTAAAGGAAGACTCTCGGCCTCAGAGTTCTTTCTAGAAGGCTCCTCTGGTGGTAGTGTGGGGCATGGGACTGGAGGCAGGGAGGCCAGAGGGAGGGGCTGCAGTATACCGGCTGAGAAATGATGAGTGCCTGAGCTTCAGGAGCAGTGTAAGATGACTCAGTGTGCACCTGTCTGAAAACACAGCAGCGGCAGGCTGGATGGAAGAAGATTTTGGCCTGCCCTCTTCTGGATCTGCTGCGTAAGAAGTGCTTATGCATCACTGGAGAAGGTGGAGAAAGACATGAATCTCAGTGGAGCTCAAAAGTGCTATAGCTATGAATACAGATGTGGAGTCAGTCGCCCAGAAACAGAGGTCAAATCCCTGGGACTAATGAGACACCCCAGGGGAATGTGAGGAGTGGGCAGAGATGCAGGGCTGGCAAAGCAAGGGAAGCAGGAACTAGAATCAACCCTGGAGGAGAAGAGTCCTTCACAGAGATTGGTAAGGAACAAACTGAGAAGTCACTGGAAGACGAGTCAGGAGAAAATTGTCTAGGCAGTCAGTTTTAAGAATAGAGAACTGTGAAATATCCCTGAGTACCAGGTAAGATCAGTGTTCCTCACCTCTGCACCACTGGCATCCTGGGCTGTGGTTGGAGACATCCTATACACTATAGGATGATGTTCAGCAGTATCCCCATCCCCATTGATGACAACACAAACGTCCCCCATGAAATGTCTTGGCGTTGCCAAAACATCCCCCATGAAATGTCTTGGCGTTGCCAAAATGTCCCCCATGAAATGTCTTGGCGTTGCCAGACATACCCTAGGTGCAAAATCACCCCAGGCTGAGAATCACTGGATAAGATAAGCTCGAAAAGTGCTGCCAGAATGAGCAAGGAGCCAGGCACCACCACCTCAGGGAGGACAGCTCCAGTAGGATGATGGAGAGTAGGTCACAGGAGGATGGTGAGGAGTGAAGGGTGAGGTGGAAAGGCAGAAACAGTGGTGACTCTCCAGGAAACTCTTTCCAGAGTGTAACTGTAGAGGGAAGGAAAGAGAATGGGCAGGGGGCAGGGAACAGAGGACAGCAAAGGCTGAGACCTAAGCACATTCATCATGAATGGGGGAATGAACGCCAAAGATTCAGGACAGGGAACAAACAATGACATTCCCCTGCTCGGAACCTTCGCAAGCCCACCGAATTACAACATTCCACAGAATCAATCAGCAAAGGTGGTGGGACCCATAAAACCTGTACAAACATCAGTGCTGTCACAATTATCCCCAACAGCGTGGGATTCCAGGGCCTCCGCAAAATGGCCCTAAACCAATTTGTCTACCTCCATATATTTGATCACTGTGGCTTCCACTTCATCTTCATTTGTGCAAAATCCCATTCAGCCCCAGACAACAATTCACAGTACAGACTCTGCAACCAGACACCTAAGCTGGAATTCAGGTGTGTGCTCTTGGACAAGCTACTGAACTTCTCTTCACATCAGTTTCCTCTGCATAAAATGCAGATAATAACAATGTACTTTACATGACAGTTATAAGGATGAAAAAAACTGATACACATATAGGGCTGTGAACGGACTGGCATCCAGTAAACTTCCTCCCCTTCCTCTTCCTCCTTCAAGGCCCACCTCTAGACACCAACTTCCCCTCTAGACACCAGGACTCCCTCTGCCTCTGACTCCTGACTCCCCCCAGCATGGTCTGTTCTGAATCTTACTCAAGCCCCTCACTGTGGGGATCCTCATGGGGTGATGACACAGGAGAGGACTCCTGCTACTCATCTTTGTCTGCCTGGCACCACTAGATCCAGGCCTCATACAAATCTGGTGCTGAAGAAAGTCACCTTGAAGACACTGGCACATCAAACCCACACATGCCAAGAGGAGCAGAAAGAAAAGAGAGAGCCATAATCCTAGACAGAAAGACCAGAACGTACTGAAGCCCACCAAAAAGAAGTGGAAAAGAGGAGGAGTTTGAAACTCTGAGTAAATTAACCACAGTTATCTGGGCTATGACCTTTAGTGTCCTTTAAAATGTTAATTAGTCTATTAAGTTCAGTTGTTTTTATCTTCAGTCCTTCAGAGGAACAGCCTTGATGGGAATGTCTCTGAAATGTAATGGCAATAACTAAAATATATTAGCCTAGGACCAATAAAATCAAATTAAAAGATGGCCTAACTATACCTTTGCATTCACAATATTCAAAATGTAAATGCTGAGGCTGTCTTGATTATTTCCTTTGAAAGTATTTTTACACTAAAGAAAGGCAGACTTAGAGGGGGGAAATCCTATTTCTATCTTTTTTAAAAAGCAGCAAATGTATCATTTAACCAATACTGAGCACTTCCTACATACCAGGTCTCCAGCTGGAAAGATTGGTAACTTGTGCTAAGAGCTCTAACAGAAGTACATGCACGGAACACAGAGGAGGTACCATACCTCGGCCCACATCTCTGTCCCTCTAACAGCATCTGTCATCACACCCGTGCTCACCTGCCTCCTACCCTCCAGGCTTTTTCCTTGTATGAAGAGGACTCACTCCAACTTGCCAGCCCTGCTTGTTGACATGTCAGCCACTTTGATGTGGCCTTGTGGCTGGGCCTCAAAAACAAGTACAAAGCCAAGAGCTTGTTAATTATCCAGTAATATGTGCAACAGACACCTCACCCTATTGCACGGCTCCATCCTTGAGGGTGAGGCTGTCCCAGGGAGGCAGGTGATTTGGGGTAACAGGGTGAGTGTTGGCAACGGTCAGAGGACTTCTGACAATGTTTTTGCTGAGGTGTGCTGGCCACTAAACTCAAAGACATTATTTTCTTTCAAGGTTTGGTTCAAACTTATCTCCCTCCCTAGTTGTTATCCCCCTTCCACTGTCCATGCTGGAAAGGCAGCAGGGAATAACAGGAAAGACAGGTTTGAATGCCAGTTCTGTTACTGATTAGTTGTTTGATATTGAGCAGTTTCCTCATCTGTGAAGTGAGAATAAAAATGCTTGCCCTAGTTAGCTTAAATGTATGTGTACATACTTCATAAACAAAGTTCCATAAAAACATCTGCTCTTCTATGTTACTTCTACCATAACTTTATGCCTGTGTATCTGATTCATCAAATAAATGTAAACTGTTCCAATATGTTATCTACTTTTCCTAATGTGTTAGACATGCCAAAAAATAGGTATTTAGAAATTAAGTAAGTAAATAAATAAATAATGCCACCCTTCTTTTTCAATTTCCCAAGTTTTACAATTAACCAAAACATATACGAAAAGATTTTGTAACTCTAACTAAGAAACAGCACTGGTGGCATTCAAAATCAGACCTGTAACAAACTAGTTGTGGTTCAGAAACATTCGATTGCTTCCTGAAAGCTATACATTTACAAAATCCCTAGTTCTTAAGAATAGCAGTGCCACAAAGGTATAAACAGAACATAGATTGATCTGATCCAACTAAACCTTTAAATGGAAGAGAGGGGAGAGGGAACTCCACATTCAGTGAGGTCTGTGGCACTAACACCCCTTGGGCATTAGTCACTGAACTGTCATAACCTGACTAACCAGCAATATGGAAAAATGTTCTTTACACAGAGTCAGCATTGTTTTAAAAAAAAGTCTTATAAACTCTCTAAGGCCTGTTTTTACCGGTTCATCAGTACCCAGCTTCTGTTTCTCCCTGCCCAGGTGAGAACAGGCTTCATGTCATCCTGTGCAAAAATCTCAAAAAGTTTCAAGTCTGGACAACAGTGGGACTAGGCTGCGGGCACCTGTGCAAAGTCTGACCTGCCCCACACCTTGGGACTCCACACTCCCCACCTAGTAAAAGGGAAGACCTGACAGAGTCACTCACACTGGCTGCCCAACGAAGCCAAACCCCTCAACAAACCCATTCTCACTAACTGAGGAGCCCTGTAAACCAGACATTGCTACTTTCAGCTTTTTTTTATCTGTGAAATTAAGTATTTTCACCTCTCTTTAAAAACCTGCACGTGGCCAGGTATGGTGGCTCACGCCTGTAATCCTAGCACTCTGGGAAGCTGATGAGGGAGGATGGCCTGAGCTCAGGAGTTAGAGACCAGCCTGAGAAAGAGCAAAACCCCATCTCTACAGATGGATGGAAGGAAGAGGAGGGGAAGGGAGAGGAGAGGA
>VSMD01050966.1:0-17904 GCA_008750895.1 Mirza zaza
TAAATTAAGGGAGTTAACTGATAAGTATAACAATAGAGGACATGGACAGAACAGCCTCTTAAGCAAAATTACCTTTGACAAATTCGAAAACTTCCTTGCATGTCGAGTATGTGGTTTTCAGAGTAGAATTCATACAAATGTTGACAGGCATGGAGTTATTGAACATACTAAAATTTTTCCTCATGTTTATGATGACTGTGAGAAAGGTTTTTCAAGTATGTGAGAATATTGCAAGAATTTAAACTCCCATTCATCTGAAGGGATTCATTTGTGTCAATATTGCAAATATTCAACAGGACAAATTGAAGATCTTAAAAGTCATCTAAATTTCAAGCATTTGGCTGACTTATCTCATAAATGTAGTGACAGCTTGATGAGGTTTAGAGATGAAAGAGAATTAATAATAAGTCACCTTCTACTCTATGAGACAACTTGATTATTCTCTTTATTTTAACGTACAGAATGTTAATGTAAAATAATTCAATTTTTTGGAGATGCTAAAATAGATGATTTTAATACAACTCATGAAATTTACCTTTTACACGTTTCTTGAATTGTCCAATTTTCTTGCCATTGCTCTATTTTTAAGTATACACTTGTAACTTAAATGTGGTGTTTTCAATTGCATGGTAGTTCATAGTTTTAACCACTCTTAGTGACTATCATCCTGTTTCTTGTATGTGCTCCAATCTCATGAATTGAAAAACAAATGTACTAAAGAAAGGAGCTACAGTTTTTCTTCCTTAACTATAGGTGCTATTAACTTTTTCTTTTTTAAACTCAAGACAAGCTTAGTTTTTCATGCATAAAGTCATTAAATTATTGCACTGCCCAAACTAAAATGCAACACAATATACAATAAAGTCTACTAATACTCCCACGAATAAGAAACCAGACACTGCTTTTCATTCCCCTAGGTAATCAGTGGACTTTGTGTGATTTTTTTTTTTTTTTTTTGGCATAATGTTCCTTCTTATTTGTATCAAAACTCATACCAAACAATGAGTTCTGGGTTGCAAAAGAGGATTTAGTTTTTAACACCTGTCTTTGTCCACAAGTTAAGCAAAAACAAACACAGGTGCTGTGTGTGATTCTTTTAATAACACTAGGATGCCAGTATTATCATGGGAAGAAAAGATTTGGGGTTTTTTTTGTTTTTTTGGTTTTTTTGAGACAGAGTCTTGCTCTGTCATCTGGGCTAGAGTGCCATGGTGTCAGCCTAGTTCACAGCAACCTCAAACTCCTAGACTCAAGCGATTGATTCTCCTGCCTCAGCCTCCCAAGTAACTGGAACTACAGGTGTGCACCACCACGTCTGGCTAATTTTTCTACTTTTAGTACAGATGGGGGTCTTACTCTTGCTAAGGCTGATCTAGAACTCCTGACCTCAAGTGATCCTCCTGCCTTGGCCTCACAGAGTGCTAGGATTACAAGCATGAGCCATCACACCTGGCCAAGATTTGGTTTTCTTGACAGTCTGTTTTTAAAATTTTTTTTCTAAGCCTCTATATATGTGTTGAATAATTTAAGATGGGGTTGGGAATGAACTAGTGAGGGTTTACAATAAAAAATGTAACTATTTCATTTTTAAAAAGATAATAGTCCGTGCTTTTTATATTTGAAAGTCAGTTTTGCTGGATATAAAATCCTTGGGTCACATTTTTTCCCCTTGAATATCTTAAATATATTACTCAAATTTCTTCTAGCACAAGGCATTATTGTTAAAATCTGGCAATTACCTCATTTTATTCTTCTTATAAGGCACTTGATAATTTTTTTGAGACACGGTCTTGCTGTCACCCAGACTACAGTTCAGTGATGTCATCATCACTGACTGCAACCTCAAACTCCTGGGCTCAGGTGATCCTCCTGCCTCAGCCCCTCAAGTAGCTGGGACTACAGGCTTGCACCAACCACACCCAGCTAATTTTGTTTCTTTTTTTTGGTAGAGACGGGGTCTTGCTCTTGCTCAGTCTGGTCTCAAACTCCTAGCCTCAACAGATACTCCCGCCTCAGCCTCCCAAAATGCTAGAATTACAGGAGTGAGCCACTACACCCAGCTCCCACTTGCTATTTGCAATAGATGCTCAAAGCATGTTTTTTTCTCCTGCAAGTCTAATTAATTTACTAGAATATTTCTTTGTATTGGTTGTTTGGGCCAAATGTTCTTAGGTACTGATGTGTGTATAGTTTCAAAGATTTTTTTTTCTTAAATTTAGAAACTTTTTTTCATTTTTTGTTATACATTTCTTGATTTTATATTAAGATATACATATATGTTAATTTTTTTTGCAAAACCAAATGCGAACAAAGGATATATCTTGATGTTTAATATGTCTTCTTGATTTTTATATTTATTCTGTTCACTCGCTTTAGTTCTTTACTTCAGAAACTTCTGTATTCTGTTTTGCCTCTTCTTTACTTGTCTTCTGTATTTGTCATTTTCCTTCAAATCATTTTACTGTCTTCTGATTTCTTCACAATGTGTGTGATTTCTTCACAATGTAAAAATCTGTGCTCCCTTATTTCCCTTAAGACATTATTTATTGGGCCAGGTAAGGTGGCTCATGCCTGTAATCCTAGCACTCTGGGAGACTGAGATGGGAGGATTACTTGAGCTTGGGAGTTCGAGACCAGCCTGAGCAAGAGGGAGAAAATAGAAAAAGTTAGCTGGGTGTGGTGGCCTGTAATTTTAACTGTGTTTAGGTTTACGATTCAGTGGTATGAAGTATATTTACAACGTTGTGCCATTATCCCCACTGTATATTCCCAGAACATTTTCATCATCTCAAACTGAAACTCCATACACAGCAAAGCAATAACTCGCCATCTTCCCTCATTCCCCATCCCTGGTAATCTCCATTCTACTCTCTATCTTCAGGAATGTACTTATTCTAGGTACCTTATATACCTGTAAGTGGAATCATAAATATTTATCCATCTGTGTCTAGCTTATTTCACTGAGCATAATATTTTCAATGTTCATTCATGTTGTAACATTAGCAGAATTTCATGCCTTTTTAAAGGCTGAATAATATTCCATTGTCTGTATATACTTTGTATGTATATACCAAATTTTGTTTATCCATTTGTCTGTTGATGGACACTTGGCCTGTTTCCACCTTTTGGCTATTATAAATAATGCTGCCATGAACATTGGCATACAAGTTTCTGAGTCTCGGCTTTCAATTCTTTTGAAATTGGCCCTTGGCTCTAATCCCGTCTTCGATTAGGAATGGAATTGCTGGATCCTCTAGTAAGTCTGTATTTAACTTTTTGAAGAACTGCCAAACTGTTTTCCATAGCAGCCACGCCATTTTTATTGCTACCAGCAATGCACAATGTGGTTTCAATTTCTCCACATCCTTGCCGACACTTGTTATTTTTCTTGGTTTTTTGTTTGTTGGTTGCTGATTTTTCATAGTAGCCTTGTTAATGCATGTGAGGTGCTATCGCATTGTGATTTTCATTTGCATGTCCCTTTTGATTAATGATGTTGAGCATCTTTTCATGTGCATATTGGCCATATGTGTATCTTTTTTGAAAAAATGTCTATTTAAGTTCCTTGCCCATTTTTGAATCAGTGTTTTGTTTTGTTTTTTACTTGTAGGAGTTCTTTATATATCCCGGATATTAATCCCTTATCATATATATGAATTTCAAATACTTCCATCCTGTGGGTTCTTTTTTTTGCTATCTTGATAGTGTCCTTTGATCATTCCCCCCACCCCCTTTTATTTTTCAAGACAGAGTCTTGCTTTGTTGCCCAGGCTAGAGTGAGTGCCGTGGCGTCAGCCTAGCTTACAGCAACCTCAAACTCCTGGGCTCAAGCAATCCTGCTGCCTCAGCCTCCCAAGTAGCTGGGACTACAGGCATGTGCCACCATGCCCGGCTAATTTTTTCTATATATATTAGTTGGCCAATTAATTTCTTTCTATTTATAGTAGAGACGGGGTCTTGCTCTTGCTCAGGCTGGTTTTGAACTTCTGACCTCGAGCAATCCACCCGTCTCGGCCTCCCAGAGTGCTAGGATTACAGGCGTGAGCCACCGCGCCTGGCCTCCCCCGTTTTAATTAACAAGTAATTTATAGAGAGATACTTAAGATCATGTAAATATTCTCTTCCTCATCAAATTTTCACTCACGAGTTTTGGCATTTAATGATGGTTCTTCCTTCAAGCACTGGCTGCAACTTTTGAGCACCAACCACATTCCAGGCACTGCTATAGGTGCTTCCTGTGCATTGTCCCACAACAGCCTGGCACTGTAGCCAGCAGGCAGTAGAAATGGGGCAGACCCAGACTGCCTGCTGCAGAGCTGGAGATGGTGTGGCCGAGCTCAGGAAGTGAATGTTAGCTGGAAACTTGAGACTTCCGTGTATAATATCAGATCTATTGGGCAAGCCTGTTTCTGACTCTCCTTCCTGTGGTTCCCAAACAGTCCCTGATCAAGGGAGGGTGTGGGGCGAGCAAACTCTGGGGCTGTGGGCTGTCACGTGCTGGGTACGGTCCACAGTCAGGAGCCAGTTCCCTGACACAGTGCCAGCTACTCAGACTGATCCTCTGTTTGAAGCTTCGTGGGTTATTGCATGTCTGCAGCATCCTACAGGCACAGCTGGGTCAGCAGCTGGGTCCACAGAACCAGAAGCCCTAAGCTGTGCTTTCAAAGGACAGGGGTGGAGAATCCTGGTAAGCTGGCAGGTTCTGGGTTAAACACTCCTGTTCTTTGCCCTTGTGAGGCCTTAGCTGGGAGGACCAGAACAGGAGGGTGGGGTCCTGGGGCGGGGAGCCAGAGCCATGAGTCATAAGGAGACCAAGAAGTCAGGGCCAGGGCACGGCATGCTCAGCCAGCGAAACTGGAGGAAAGCCCTGGTCCAAATGCTGGGAGGCTGGGAAGTCACTACATGCAGGCGAGGTCACGGGCAGGGATCGCAGTCAGGACTGGAGCCAAGAGCAAGTCCCAGTGAGCCGGGATTGCATGGAACTGGGATACAAGAGCCTGAACATGTGTTTGGAGATCTGCAGTGCTGGAGGCTTGTTCTCCAGGGCTGACAGTGGCCCAAGCCTTCTAGATTGGCCCAGGGCTGGGAATGCACAAGGCCAGGAGGAGATTAGTTCTAGGTGCCCTCCGGGACCAGGTTTCCTGGTAGACATTCCCCTCTCCAGCTGTGAGCAGGCATTTCCAACGGGCCCGCAGGCCCATGTGCTCCTCGACTACCTGGGAGGTGCATCTGGCTAGCCGGGGTCACCTGGCCCATCGTCTCATCCTCTGTGATTACTTGGTCAGGCCCCAACCCTCTCTTTGGTTGAAAACTGCTTGCTTCAAGAGCTTTATTCTGGAGACTTTCCATGTAGTGGCTTTTTTTCCCTTCTAACAGTCTTAGGACAGTTAAACTTATGATTTTTTGACTTTATAATGGTGCTAAAGTGAGAGCATTTCAGTAGAAACCATACTTCAAATTTTAGATCTTATTATTTTCCTGGGCTAACGATTACTCTCTCATGATGTTGGCAGCGCAGGGAGCTGAAGCTCTGATCAGACAAGTAAGCCCAGGGGAGAACACCCACACTCTGCAGTGTTCTGTGTTGCCAGCTGATTTTATCCACCTATGGGCTACTGTAAGCGTTCTGAGCACGTTGAAGGCAGGCTAGGCTAAGTTGTGATGTTTAGGGGGTTAGGTGTATCAAATGCATTTTTGACTTGCAATATTTTCAATTTGGATTATCAGGATACAACCCCATTATAAATCGAGAAGCATCTGTATAGTTAAATAGCGTATTAAGTTACTTGAATTTGTTCTTTTTTTCCCCCTTTCAGCATGGTTATGGTACTTATTTGACATACAATTAGTTTCATTGTTTCAGTTTGCTTTCTTTTTTTTGTTGCAATTATAACCTATATTCTGTTAAGTATAAGATAAAATAAACATTTTTTATGACTTTGAGTTTGCTTTTTTAAAGATTAAATCCAGTTAAAACTTAAAAGAAAAAACTGTATTAATTCTTATGAACTGTTGTTCCCTTCATTAACAGGCCTTTTTCCAAGTAACAGTTGTCCTGGAAAAATGAGCTCTTCCTGTATTCAGTGACTTGTAGACCTTTGGAAGCCATTAGAATGTCAACCCGTCAATGCTTTCAGTTTTCGTTTATCTTCTTTCCATTCTTATTGATTTAGTTTTGTATTTTTGGATATGTGGGACATTGCTGTGCTTTCAAAGGTCAAAATTATGCCAAAAGGGGTGTGCTCAGAAAAATGCCACTCCCATCTACCCCCTTCCAGCCCTTGTAGGTAACCAACTGCATTGTTTTCTGATTTATTCTTGTGTTTTATTTTGTAATGATAAGCAGATATATGTATATTTTATTCTCCCTTCTTTTTCATACAAAAGATAACATACTACATATTCTTTTTTTGCAAATTAATTTCTTCATTTTATATCGTCTGGGAATCATTCCATATCAGTTCACAGAAATATTCCTCATTCTTTCTACAGCCCTATTGTATATTCCATAGGTCAGTCAACCAGTCTCCTCTGCCAGATGTTTGGGTAGTTCCTAGTATTTTGCAGTTAAAAATAATATTGCAGTGAACAAACTGTGCATATGTATTTTTGCATTGTTGATGGTGTATCTTCAGGACAAATTCTCAGAAGTGGGATTTCTGGGTCAAACGAAGGGTGTGTTACTTTTCGATGGCTGCATAACAAATCATCACAAACTTAGCTTTAAACAACACCCGATTTCTATAGGTCAGAAATCTGGACAGGCTTGGCTGGGTTTCTCTGCTCAAAATAGCACAAAGCATAAATCAAGCAGGGCTCTTATCTGGAGGCTCTAGAAAGAATCCACTTCCAAGAAAATTCAGTTCCCGAGACTGGGGCCCCATTTCTCGGGGGGCTGTCAGGTGGAGGCTGCACTCGGATCCCAGAGCGGCCCTGTGCCCCTCGCCACGTGGCCCCCATGTCCTCAAGCTGGCAACAGTGTGTGGAATCGTTCTCAGGCTTGGAGTCTCTCTGACTTCTGTCAAAGATAAGCAAAGCCAGACACTAGTTAAAGTGGTAAGGACAGATTTTAATCAGTAATAACTATTGCAATAGGGAAGACAATCCAGGGTGAACAGCACTCAGATGTGATATACACAGAGGTGACTGGGGTGTTTTAGAGAAAGGATGAGCGAGGAGGCAGTGGGGTAAGCAGGCCTCGCAGAGTCAGGGAAGTGACAAGTCACAAAGGGCTAGTCAGTGCAATGAGACGGGGCCAGCTGCCCCTGCTCGCTGGCAATTAATGAAGCAAGCGTCTATCCTCCCCCGGACTGGGAGACAGAGACTCTATATCTTCAGTTGTTGGCTGGAAAAAACAGTAAAAATTTTTTGGCAGCCTTGAGTTTTCTCAGGCAGGCATTTTAAGGGGGTTTAGGGTCATCCTAGGCCTTGAGCTGTTAGAAATTATGTTAGTGTTTGTTGAAGTGTTTATTGGCCAAGGTGGGGGTATACTTGAGAAGAGAGTTCAGAGAGCCTGGCTGGAGTTTGGTCAAGGAGAAAATCTTTGTCACTTCCTCTTCTGCCACCAGCCAAAGAAACCCTCCTTTTCAAGGGCTCATGTGATTAGATTAGCCTCATGGGATAATCTCTCTTTTGCCATATAACACAACATAATCACGAGAGTAGCACCGGGGTGGGGGGCCATCTTAAAATTCCCAGCCCTCCTTGCAGCAAATGCCCTGGTGAGCACCCGCATGGATCACACCAGGACAAGAGGCCTGAACTGTTTGGGGCCCTGAGCAACGCCAAGGCTAACTCAGCCTCTGGTTACCTGCAATGGGGAAGAGCCTTAAGGTGACGTGGCAATAGGAACTTCTTTGGCACTCACAGTGTGGGCACAGCCCTGGAGGCCACAGTGTCTTAGAGAACAAGGGGTCGTTGCACCCCTGTGAGTTATCTTGAGTAGAAGACGACTGCAGTAGGACTGTTCTGTGTGGCCGGGTCCTGTCTGGACGTTTGCACGAGGACATATGCCCACCTCACGTGCCCTCCAACACACAGTCTGGTTTCCACCTCCCTTTAGGGGCTTGGCGCTTGCTCTCAGAAGCCATGGCAGTGTGAGCCGTCGGTGGGAGCACAAGTTCTAGTCAGATGAATCCCGTTTGAATCCAGACTCTGCCATTTGCTGGTTGTGTGACCTTGAACTTATTTTAACTTCTTTGTGCCTCGATTTCTTCATCTGTGAAATGTGAATAACACTGTCATAGAATAGTAGCTTCCTCCTAAGAATAGTTGGGGGATCAAATAAAATCATGTTAGTGGATTGCTATCTATGTTTAGCACTCTGTTTTTCTCTATTTCTGGCTCTGTACCCAAGTTCTGCTTGGCTTTCTTGGGGTCCTTGAATGTTGGCCTCTGATTCTCTTAGCACGATGGCTCCTCATTCTCACGTGTCCTGGAGTTTGCTCTACTCTCACACCTGCTAAGAGGAGTGGCCTAAAAAGACAGTACCCCCCATATCAAACATCTACTTCCAGGAACTCAAATAAGAAGCAGCCTTCTATCCCACGAGAGCTTCTCATGCCTCAGTCTCTCTGCTTAACTCAAATAAATGCAAATCTTAAGAAAAGGCATTCCTCTGTTTATCTATTGTTAAAATAAAATAGATAACAAAATACCCCAAACATGGTCACTTAAAATATTAATAGCTATTTTGCCAGGGAAATTAGGCAAGAGAAAGAAATAAAGGGCATCCAAATTAGCCTTGTTTGCAAATGATACAATCTTTTTTTATTATTTTTTTTTATTTGCCACATCACTGGCATTCCAGTTGATACAATATTATACTCAGAAGAACCCAGACTCCACCAAAAACCTCTTAGAACTGATAAATGAATTCAATTAAGTTTCAGGATACAAAATCAACCTACAAGATGGGTAGCACTTATGTACAACAAAAAGCAAACAATCTGAAAAAGAAATCAAGAAAGTAATCCCCCATTTACAATAACCACAAAGAATGTAAAATACCTAGGAATCAATTTAACCAAAGAGGCAAAAGATCTATACAAGGAAAATTATAAAACACTGATGAAAGAAATTGAAGAGGACACACAAAAAATGGAAAGATATTCCATGCTCATGGATTGGAAGAATTAATATTGTTAAAATGACAGTATACCCAAAGAACTTTATAGATCCAATGCAATCCCTATCAAAATATCAACAACATTCTTATCAGAAATAGAAAAAAAAAATCCTAAAATGTTTATGGAACCACAAAAGACCCTGGATAGCCAAAGCAATCCTGAGCAAAAAGAATAAAGCTAGAGGCATCACACTACCTGACTTTAAAATATACTGCAAAGCTGTAGTAACCAAATCAGCATGATGCCAGACATATAGATCAACGGAACACAATAACGAACCCAGATATAAGTCCATGCGTTTACAGCCAACTCATTTTCAACAAAGGTGTCAAGAACATACAATGGGGAAAGGATGGTATCTTTAATATATGGTGCTGGGAAAACTGGATATCCACATGCAGAAGAGCGAAATTAGACCCCTGGCTCTCACCATAAACAAAAAACAAATAAAAATGGATTAAAAACTTAAATGTAAGACCTGAAACTATGACACTATTACTAGAAGAAAACATTGGGGAAATGCTCCAGGACATCAGTCTGGGCAAAGACTTTTTGTATAGGTCTCAAAAGCACAGGCTTTTGCAAAGCAAAAATAGACAGATGAGATTACAAGCTAAAAAGCTTCTGTACAACAAAGAAAACAATCAACAAAGTAAAGAGACAATTTACAGAATGGGAGAAAAATATTTGCAAACTATCCATCTGACAAGGGATTAATAACCAGAATATGTAAGGGGGTCCAACAACTCAATAACAAAAACCTAACTAATCCAATTAAAAAGTGGGCAAAATATTTGAATAGGCATTTTGAAAAGAAGACATAAAAATGGCCAACAGGTATGTGAAAAAACGCTCAACATCATTAATTGATATAGTCTGGATATTTGTCCCCTCCAAAGCTCATTTTGAAATTTGATCCCTAATCTTGTAGGTGGGGCCTGGGGGGAGGTGTCTGAGTCTTGGGGGCGCAGATCCCTCAGGAATGGCGTGGTGCCCTCTCTGTGATAGTGAGTTCTCACTTTATTAATTCACATGAGAGCTGATTTAAAAGGAACTTGGCACCACCTCCTCCCTCTCTTGCTCTCTCTCTTGCTATGTGACATGCCTCCTCCCCCTTTGCTTTCCGCCTTGATTGGAAACTCCCTGAAACCCTCACCAGAAGCAGATGCGGGTGCCTTGCTTCTTGTACATTCTGCAGAGCCGTGAATCAAATAAACCTCTTTTCTTCCTAAATTACCCAGCCTCAGATATTCTTTTATAGTAATGTAAAACAAACTAATACAGAATAGACATTTTCAAAAGAAGATATAGCCAGGCATGGTGGCTCACGCCTATAATCCTAGCTCTCTGGGAGGCTGCGGCAGGAGGATTGCTCAAGGTCAGGAGTTCAAAACCAGCCTGAGCAAGACCTAGACCCCGTCTCTACTAAAAAATAGAAAGAAATTAATTGGCCAACTAAAAATATATAGAAAAAATTATCCAGGCATGGTAGCACATGCCCGTAGTTCCAGCTACTAGGGAGGCTGAGGCAGAAGGCCTTTTGAGTTTGGTGTGAGCTAGTAGGCTGACGCCATGGCACTCTAGCCCGGCAACAGAGTAAGACTGTCTCAAAAAAAAAAAAAAAAGAAGAAGAAGATATAAAAATGGCCAACAGGTATATAAAAAATGTTCAACACTTATCATCAGAAAAATGTAAATCAAAACCAAAATGAGATATCATCTCACCCCAGTTAATAGCTTTTATCAAAAAGACAGGGAAGGCTGGTTGCAGTGGCTCATGCCTGTAATCCCAGCACTTTGAGAGGCTGAGGCAGGAGGAATGCTTGAGGCTAGGAGTTCAAGACCAGCCTGGGCAATATAGTGAGATTCTGTCTCTATAAAAAAATTAAAAAGTAAATATATAATAAAATTAAAATTTACAAAAGAGGGAATAATAGATGCTGATGAGGATATGGAGACAGGGAAATCCTCATACAATGTTGATGGGAATGTAAATTAGTTCAGCCACTATGGACAACTGTATGGAAGTTCCTCAAAAAACTAAAAATAGAACTACTATATGATCCAGCAATGCCACTACTCAATATATATCCAAAAAAAAGAAAATAAATATATCAAAAAGATATCTGCACTCCCACATTTATTGTAGCACTATTCACAATAGCCAAAATATGGAATCAACCTAAGCGCCCATCAATGGATGAATGGATGAAGAAAATGTGGTGTATATATACAATGGAATGTTATTAATTTTCAGCCATAAAAAAATGAATCCTGCCATTATGTAACATGGATAGATTTGGAGGTCATTATATTAAATGAAATAAACCAACCACAGAAAGATAAATATCTCATATTCTCACTCATATGTGGCAGCTAAAAAAATGAATCTCATGAATACAGAGAGTAGACTGGTGGTTACCTGAGGGCAGGAAGGGTAAGGAGGAGGAGAGATGAAGAGAGGCTGGTTAGTGGGTACAAATATACAGTTCGACCAATAAGTCGAACTATATATTTGTTAGACCAGTAAGGTGACTGTAGTTTATAATCGTCTATTGTATATTTCAAAATAATTAGATGAGAATAATTTGAGTGTTTCTATTTTTCTTTTGTTGTTGCTGTTGTTTTGAGTCAGAATCTCATTCTGTTGCCCAGGCTAGAGTGCCATGGTGTCAGCCTAGCTCACAGCAACCTCAAACTCCTGGGCTCAAGCAATCCTCCTGCCTCAGCCTCCCAAGTAGCTGGGACTACAGGCATGCACCACCATGCCTGGCTAATTTTTTCTATATATTTTTAGTTGGCCAATTAATTTCTTTCTATTTTTATTAGAGACAGTGTCTTGCTCTTGCTCAGGCTGGTTTCGAACTTCTGAGCTTGAGGGATCCGCCCGCCTCGGCCTCCCAGAGTGCTAGAATTACAGGCGTGAGCCACCAGGCCGGGCCTTAATTTGAGTGTTTCTAGCATAAAGAAAAGACAAATGTTTAAAGCAATGGACATCCTGATTACACTGATGTGATCTTTATAAATTATATGAATGTGTTAAATTATCATACATGCTCTAAACATATATATATTTAGTGTCAATAAAAAATAAATAAAAATTTAAAATCAGCCATTTTATTTTGTTTCTGATTTTGTGAGCCAGGGGAGGGCTTGGTTGCATGGTCCATTTCTGATCCATCCATGCTAGGGCAGCAGGGGCTGGAGGATCCACTTCCAAGATAGCTTCTCCACTCCCCTGTGGAGCTCCTTCAAATGCCTGGGCTTCTGGCCACACGGCTGTCTGAGGACAGTCTGACTCCTCACATGGCAACTGCCTTGCCCCACCAGAGTGAACACTGCAAGAGGCTCGGGTGGAAGCTGCAGGTCTTCTTATGAAATACAGTCAAAGCTCGAGAGCATCATTTCTGTTGCATTCTATTGGCCAAACAAATCTTCAAGGCCAGAACAGATTCTAGGGGAGGAGAATCAGATTGCACCTCTCAGTGAAGGATGTGTGCAATCTACCCTCCTATCTGCTGAATGGGAGCTAAATCCCACCTGGAAGGCCGGCTGCAATGGGGTCTGGGAAATGTAGTTTGGGGATTCCTATTACTAATCTCTGCGGTGTAGGAAGTCACATTGGAACGTGGAGGAGGGAATGGATGCCTCATCAGCCAATCTGTGGTACCCACCAGGGGCTCTTAGCACTGGGTCAAGTCTTAATGACCAGATTCCGCAACCAGCTGCCCTTCATCCTTGGCCCCCCGCATGGAGTCCAAATGGGAACTGGACCCTCAATCTAGCCAAAGGTCAACGCTTTAAGACATTTTGACTGAAACTCAAAGTAAAAAATACAGCTTATATTAGTTTATAGACATATACTGGAATGTAGACATCAGTATGTAGACTCAATATAGGACATAACATAGAATATATAGAATATCAGTATATGTTACTGAAACAAAAACCTCATGAAGCAATCTTTATCTTTACTATGTTGCAATATTCTCTTAAAATTTCCTCTTCTATTGTATCCTTTCATATTATATTCTATTTCTTTTAAACAAAAATGCTGGTTGTGTCCCCAGTAAATTAATTTCGTTAATGGGTTACTACCCACAGTTTGCAAGGCCCTGCTAAAGATTCATGTCTCTACGTTTAAGTAGGGAATCAAAAACTGAAAAGAAAAACAAATGAGTCAGTAGGAAAAAATTATATAAAAACAAAAAAAAATCTCTTCATAGTAGATGTACTTAATTCAATTAGTTTAATAGAAGTGTAGTAAAATATATCATTGTTTCACAATTACTCATTCCCTCCCCTCTACGATGATTATGCATGCCACCCTAACTGTGCCTTCTATTGTGAAGCTCAGCTGTGTGACTTATTTTGGCCTTTGGAATGCACGGCTTATACTATGAGCAGAAGTTGTAAATGCAATTGCATGGTTACGCTTGGTCTTAGTGATTCTGCCCTCTGCTATGAGAATAGTATGGTCTAGATATGTTTGTTCCTTCTGCCTGGGTCCCAGAGTGAGAAAATCTGTAGAGTTCACTGTGCAGCCTACTGAGAAACAAATGTTTGTTGTTGTAAGCCACTGACATGCTGGGTTTGTCTGCTGCTGCAGCAAAAGCAGACCAAGAAGCAGCTTAATGAAAACACAAACACCTTCCCCCCCAAACCAAAGCATTCTTTTCAACATTTAAACAATACTGAAGTATGTAAAGTAAAACATAAAGTTCCCCTTCACTTCCTCCCTCCTGCTCCTGAAGGAGTCATTACTGATAACATTTTAGTGTGTATCCTCTCAGAGAAATAAAATTTTCTTTTTTTTTTTTTTTTTGAGACAGTCTCATTCTGTCACTCTGCAGTGGCCCAATCACAGCTCACTGCAGCCTCCAACTCCTGGGCTCAAGTGATCTTCTCTCCTCAGCCTCCTGAGTAGCTGGGACTACAGGTGCATGCCACCACACCCAGCTAATTTTTTTTAAAGAAGGGCTATGTTACTCAGCCTGGTCTCAAAGTCCTGGCCTCAAGTGATCCTCCCACCTCCACCTCTCAAAGTGCTGGAATTATAGGCATGAGCCACCATGCCCGGCCACAGAAAGAAATTTTCGAAATGGCTGTTTTCTAATTTTAATGAGATAAAAGTAGTCCTTTCAGAAGCAGTAATTAATGGAGGAAATATTTCATGACACATGAAAATGATAAGAAATTCAAATTTCATTTTCTGCAAATAAAGTTTTATTGAAATACAGCCATGCATATTTGTTTACATATCGTTTGTGGCTACTTTCATGCTAAAACAGCAGAGTTGAGTATCATGACAGAATGTATGGGCTACAAGCCTAAATAATTTACTATATGGCTCTTTACAGAAAAACTTTGCTGATCCCTGATCTAGAGTCACCAAATTAACATTTGGCTAATTGCCACCTTTGTTTTGTCTCTTTTATATGTGGATCTTTTTTCCAAACCATTTAAAATAAACTATAGTTATGTGACACTTTGTCCCTACATATTAATACTTCAGCATGTACCTGCCAAGAGTACATGCACTCTCCTACGTAAACGGCATTACAGTTACCACCCAGGCCATTTAACATTAATATAACTCCATTAACGAATATTCAAATGTCCCCAAAATCGTCCTGAAAGTGTCCTTCATAGCCTTTTCCCCTCAATTCAGTATGTAATTAAAGATCACATAGTGCATATAGTTGTCATGTCACATCTGTTACCTTTAGTCTAGGACAGTTGCCCAGTGTTTTTAAAAATTATTTGTACTTATTTATTTATCATTTATTGTTTTTTAAAAAATTTGTATTTACTTTAAATAAATAGATAATTTTAAGTGTTTGTTTTAAATAAATAGAAATGAGGTCTCTCTGTGTTGCCCAGGCTGGACTTGAACTCAGGAACCAATAATCCTCCCTCCTGCTTCAGCCTCCCGTGTAGCTGGGACTAAAGGTGCACCACTGCCCGTGCGCCCAGTCTTTTTTTTTTGACTCTCAGGAAACCAACATTTTTGAAGAGTCCAGGGCATCTGTTTTACACATTGTCTCTCAATTTGGATTTGTCTGTTTTTTTCCTTGTCGTTATTAAATTCAAATTCATCATTTCAGGCAGAAATTCTACATGGATGATTCTGTGTCCTTCTCATGGCTTCACATCAGGAGGCTCATGATGTCACTTTGTCCCATTATTTGTGATGTTAAGTTTGCCACTTATTTATGTGGTGTCTGCCAGATTTTTCCGCTGTGAAGGTAATTCCCCCCCCCCTTTGTGATTAATAATGGTCTGCAGGGAAATCGTTTGAGCTATACGAATAACCTGTTCTCCAACAGCCTTTTGCCTGTGGTTTTAGCCTTCATTGATGATTCTTGCCTGAATCAATTGATGTCATGGAGGATGTAAATGGACATCAATATTTTTTTAAATGGTCCCCATGTGGTTTTAAAGTGCAGCCAGGGTTGGGAATCATTGCTCTCTAGGCCATTGCTTCTCAATCTGTGCTTACAAATCCCCTGGAGACCCAGTTGAAATGCAAATTTAGATTCTGCAGGACTGGAGTGAAGCTGAAACTATGCATTTCTAACAAACTCCCAGGTGCTGCTGCTGCTGTTGGCTCGCCTGGACCGCACTCCGAATATCAAGGGTCAGTCTAGCCTCCAGATACGATCTACAATTCATTCTAGGTACAAGACCTTCCTTCCCTGATTTGGTTTTGCCTAGTGTGTCAGTCAAGATTCTTAGTTACAAACATCTGAACACACCAGCTCGTTTGCACGGAAAGGCATCTATTGATGGGCGTTGAGTGACACTCAGGACGGCTTGGAAGCTGAGCTCCCGGGAACAGTGCCCAGACCACGTTGCAGAACTGACCTGATGAGGGAACCGGTCTTCACACTGCTGGGCGCTGAGCCCATGTGCACCGATGCCAGGGACACAGACCAACAGCATCCTCTACTGTCACCAGCACCAAGGCCACAAAGGTGTCTGGAATTCAACCTCACAGCTAGTGCCAGCCCCCAAAAGCTGGATGTCTCTATTGTCACTCTCATCAGCAACCTGATTCCACACAGAGCCTTCTTTCTCATGTTGTTTATTTCTAAACTAAAATTTCACATAGGTATGTTGGATTGGTGGAGCCCAGGTCACGTGACCATCCGCAGCTGCAAGGGAGGCTGGGAAATCATGTTTTCTGGATTCTATCTTAAGGGATGGGATAGTGGCAGAATTCATAAGGCAGAAAATTCTCCAAAATAGGCAACTCCCAAACATGACAAATGTTCATTACACAATTATTTAAAAAAATAATAAACATGACAACCACCAAGAAATCTATGAAGAATAAGAGTAATAATAGAGATTCTTCCTCTTCTATGGAAAAATACATTGTGAAACTGTAATGTATGTTACCAGAATAAGAACAGATAGATAAAACATTGGGATATATTTATATATACCCATATATAAGTATATATAAGTTTTAGAAAAAAATAGACTTAAGTAAAGCCTCACACTTTACATCAAAATTAATAACAGATGCATCGAAGAGTTAAATTGATTTTTTAAATTGTCAAAATACTAGAGGAAAATATTTTATCAATTCTCATGATGGAAAAAAACTTTCTAAGTTTAATAACATTGAAACAACTCACAAATAAAAAGATAAATAACTTTACTTTTATAAAACAGAAACATTTTACTTAACAAATAAAGATTTGTTAAAATAAAAAGATTTTATTTAACAAATAAAATCAAAGGCAAACAATCATCTTAGCCATTGCACTGGGATGATAAAGTTTGTCATTGCTTACCTGTAACAAAACGAGATGAACTGGCAGGAGCTCTCTGTCTTGCCTAAGTATACTTTTCCTCCCAGGCTGGGTTAACACTCCAGGAATACAGCCCACCTCTGAGGGAGCAAAACTATTCAGGCTAAACTCACCAGTGGCTAGAGCTAGTTACTATCACACGATGGGACAACCAGACATTCTCAGTCCTTTGATGTAATGTAATAGGAAGCATACTATACCCAATGGTGTATTCTTGCCAAAAAATTAAACATGAATTTGATTGAGTCCCTATCTAGAACAACAGGAAATAGGGAATCTAAAGAAGCATGTTAAATGACATCATAAGGATGCAATCAACCCAATTCAGTCTGTGGGAAAAATGTATAGGCAGGACCAATAAGTGAAGAGCTACATCAACCAAGACCTTCTTCGGATCCTGATTTGAACAAGTCAGTATAATTTCAGAGAATCAGAGAAAAATCAATGTGGACTGAGTGTTAGAAGATATTAAGTACCACTGCTAATGCTGTTAGGTATGGTAATGAAATTGTGCTACAGTTCTGTTTTTGTTTTAAATTATCAATTAGAAACACATACTAAAAATTTCTACGTTAAATTATAGATTAAAATACTTCAGGGAGGCCGGGTGCGGTGGCTCACGCCTATAATCCTAGCACTCTGGGAGGCCGAGGCGGGAGGATTGCTCGAGGTCAGGAGTTTGAAACCAGCCTGAGCAAGAGTGAGACCCCGTCTCTACTATAAATAGAAACAAATTAATTGGCCAACTAGTATATATAGAAACAATTAGCTGGGCATGGTGGTGCATGCCTGTAGTCCCAGCTACTCGGGAGGCTGAGGCAGCAGCATTGCTTGAGCCCAGGAGTTTGAGGTTGCTGTGAGCTAGGCTGACGCCATGGCACTCACTCTAGCCTGGGCAACAAAGCAAGACTCTGTCTCAAAAAAAAAATACTTCAGGGAGAAAAGTGAGGGTG
>VSMD01050967.1:0-62500 GCA_008750895.1 Mirza zaza
TCAGAGTCACGGCACCAGGGAAAACTGTGGTCTGAAGAGACAGGGAGACCTGACCCTGAGACCAGCTCGGCTGCCAATCACATATTTCGGGGCAAGAGATTTTACTTCTTTGAGCTTGATCTGTATCTGGAAACGGAGCTAAGGACGCTGCCCCCAGGCGCTGTGAGGATCGAATGCATGCCGTGTGTAGGATGCTAACCCCACGTCCAGCTTCCAGTGGGCACTTGGGAAATGGTACACTCAGTATTTTTTTCTTGATTCTTAATTTCCTACAGCCTGGTGTTGTCTAGACAATGGTAGAAGCAAATGGTAACAGCACCAGTGATCTAGGAACAGCTGCCCGAGTTCCTACTTAACGCTCAGCGCAGAGCAGGTGCCGATGGAGAAGCCGAGGCCCTCTCCCCACGCCGCCAGCCCGGTCCCGGGCAGCCCTGGGGCGGCGGAAGGGCCAGCAGTGAGGGCGAGGGGGTGTGGCCCAGCACACAGCCAGCCGGCACCAGCCAGTGGACTTGCAATGTGTCATTTTAAATTTCCTAGCAGCCAAATTCCAAAGGCAAAAACAAACCTGTAAAAATAAACAAAATGTTTCATTAAACCCAAAATATGCAAAGTACTATCATTTTGACATGTAGTCAATATAGAATATCACTGAGATATTTTACAGGGTTTTCTTTGTATCAAGTCTTTGAAATCCGGGGTGCATTTTACACTGACGGCGCATCTCGATTCTGACGAGCCGTGTTGCAGGCGCTCAGTGACCACGTGGGGTTGGTGTCCACGAAGTGGGCAGATTGGCTCCAGGGCAGAGGCCAGCAGACCAGCCCTCTGCGTCTGTACGCTTGTGATCTAATGCAGTTTGTACATGTTTCAATAGTTGAGGGAAAAAATCAAAACGAGATACTTGGGACATGTGGAAATTATATCAAATCCAAATTTCTGAATTTAAATTCTGAAATTAAAAGTTTTATTTGCAGTATTCGCCACTCCTATTTGTTTAGAGTGTCTCTGATTGCTTTCCCGCTCCGCTCTTTCCCACAGAGCAGAGCAGCTGCAGCAAAGACTGCAGAGGCACCGACTCCTGCAGGAAAGTTTGTCGGCAGCGCTCTGTAGAGCAGCTGCGATCGACCTGGCCCCAGGCGCCTCCGCGGGGAAAGCAGACTGCACAGACACAGCTCCCCTGGGAGACAGGCCCCCCGGCTAGTCGCCCTGGCTGTGTTGCACTTGCAGCGTTTTAGTAAACTGGCTTGACTTCGTTTCGCAGTGAAGGTTCTGTTTCTTTTGTTTAAGCCTTTTATTGTAAAGTCCTAAGCAAAGAATCCTAAAGGAGAGGCCTTGAGGAGAGGCCCCTGGCCAGGGTGGCCCTCGGGTGACTGTGACAGTCGCCACCCTGGAAGTAGGCTGGTCAGATGGAGAGGACGGCAGCCCTACAGAAGGGGCCTCGGTGACCTGGGTCTGTGGGCTGTTTTCAGCTGTGAGCACAAACAGCGCCCTCCCCCGCAGCACCGCCCCTCTGAGCCAGCTGTGGGACAGGTGTCAGCAGGCAGCATCCCTCCCTGGGCACCAGCGGCGCTCCTGGAGGAGGGCTCCGACTGCTCAGGCCCTCAACAGGTGAGCCGCCCAGCTGGGCCCGAGCCCCAGAGCACCCTTCCCCGGCGATGCCCATCTTGCCGTCAGCCCTGGGGACACCCATGAACTGTGCCCACACTGGAGCACAGAATTCCCACGGCTCCCACGGCAAATGAGCAGCTGAGGAGGGCCCTGGCCGGCTGCGGGTTGAAGGAGGCTGCGTCCTGAACCCAGGCTGGTGGAGTGTGAGCTGGGGGCGTAACAACGACAAACTGCCGGACGGCCAGGCGGGCGAATGCTCTGTGCATCCTCAGTGCCACTGTTAGCTGCGTGGCACCCCAGGACCGCTGCCAGCCTCGGTTTCCTCCTCTGTAAAGAGGACGCATTAGATGCTGTCATATGGGGGCAGAATGAGGGTTCTGCGGAGCTAAGCACGGAAAGTGTTTTCCTGGCACATAGTGGGCGCTCGGGAAATACTGGGTCCCCTTGTCTTGTCTTTCCTTGGCTCCCTGACAGGTAGCAATTCATGGGGACAGAACAAAATCATGCCGGGACCCAAGATCAAGAGCGTACAGTGTGGAGGTTTGCTTACGTAAGGACCATGCAGGGCCGAGCAGGCGTTCTGTGGGAGCTGGCCAGCACGTTCACGCTGCCCCTGTTCTGTTTACTACTAATGTTATCACACCAGGGAAGTGCGCCAACCTCCCGAAGAAGTCTACGGAAATGCCTCGTAAAGAAAGCTGGGCCCTCATGCAGAGTGTCTCCCTGCAAGAAGCCGTAGCCATATACAACCAGGACACGGGTAGAAGAATCAGGTGAGAGGCCTCGTGTTATTTGCAGAGATGTGAGCTTCTGATACCCAGAACTAGAAACTGGCCTGCAGGACCCATTCAGCCTTGCCCTCGTTGCCAGCTTTTGAAATTTCTAATTAATACAGAACATTCCTAATCCGCTGCAAAATTAAGTTAGCAATCACCATGTGCATCGCGGTGCCAGCTAGACCATTACCCACGCTGTCAGGCGGACGCACTGCCCTCACGATGTTCCAGAGCCCTTGCTGAGGGTTGTAGCCAGCGAGTCCCTGTGAGGACGGGACACGGTGAGCCCGCTGCCTGAGGACAGCCTTATTTACGCTCTTGCAGAGTGTGCAAGCGGCCTTGTTTGTCTGGACGGCCAGCGAGAGCGCTGGCTCACATAGCACCCACGGTTCCACATTTAGAATTGTGTCTTCATTCACATTCTTTCCATGTGGCTCACAGCTCCTGGACTGGGAGAGAGTGGTCACTTTCCTAGGCCAGTCACCTAGACAGATGCCAGCCCCAGGCCACGCAGACCCTGAGTTCTTGCTCTAGGGCCTGGGCTGAGCTCTCTGGCTGTGTTTTCTTGCTGGGGGTGATCCACACCAGTGTACCCACTGTAACTGGTGCGGACGTGGGGGTCTGTAGCACGGGACAGGTGGAGGCATTTTCGAGAGAAAGCAGATTCCGCAGGGGTCAGCAGTGCCCAGGCCATGCTCCAAAGGTTCCCTGCCCCGGGACAGGCCCTTGCTGGGCCAACTGTTTTGTTATTCTCCCCCATCCCTCCTGCAGACATCACGGACAGTGCTGCCTGCTGCCGCCCGGCCCCTGAATGTCCCCTCATCATCCTCTTCCCCAGGTGCTCCTTGCTCAATCAGCCACTCCCAGCAAACACCATCAGCTCCTGCCACTTCTAGGGTCCCAAACAAGACGTGAGATCATGTTCTCCACCTGGGAAGCATTAAGAGCGGGCTGGGGAGAAAGGTACCGAGGAGGTCAAGGGAGGAGACTCGGGGCCCTGCCGAATCTTTGCGCTCATATTACGCACGCCTGAAGCGACCTGCTCCACAAAGCGAGTGCAGCAACGCAGTGTCTCCCAACACCTGGGACAGAATGCTTGGGGTCAAACAGATGACATATGAACTCGGTATAAATTTGTTTCAATGTGTACTAGGGAAACAATTTAATATCAAATCCATGATTTCTCAGGTATTATTGTTTCTCATAAAATTCTGTTCAAAATTTTAAAAACGCATATCGATTTAAATTTTCTTTAGAGCAAAATATTAAGTAAATGTTGATACAGATGGTTGAGGACATGTCAAAAATCCCGGGGGAAATGGGGAAAAAATAACAAATAAATGACTAATATTTGGGAAGCTTCACAATATAGGAACATGTGTGTACACGAGCTCCTCTGATCCTCAACCCACAGAGCATGGGCACACTCTCCACCTCAGAGACGGGTAAACTGAGGTTCCAAAAGGTCAAGTATTTGACCAAGTCAGATGGCTAGGAAATAATGGAGCCAGGGCTCCAAGTCCTGGGTACTATTTTAAAATGTTGGCTCACGTCTTAAGTTGATGGTTTTTCATCTGCCAAGTTGGCTGGTGTTTGTTATGACAAGCAGGGGATGTGGGCGGGTGGGAGAAATTGGAGGGTTCACTTTGGAGCTCCCTCGAACCGGCTCTGAGTGTTGAGCAGTGAGCAGATGTCCCTAAAGTGAGGTCCCGAAGTTCTCCGGGCAAAAGGCAAGTCCCTAGGTTCCAGGGAGGGGAGGGTCTGCCCTGCGTGTCTGGGCTCTGACACCTCGGTCTGCAGGGCAGTGAGGAGCTGTTCTTTCTGACTTGGTCTGGACAAAAGTGCATAGGCCAGGTCCTGTGACTCTGGCCGCCAGCAGGCTCAAGGCTGGAGGCGGTGCCAGGCCCCGAGCTGGGGCTAAACAGAGGTTGCTGCCCCTGAGGAACCACGGGGTACAGAAGCGGCAGTCTGCAAATAGATCCAGAGATACAGTGAGCTGCAGACTTCCAGGGGCTTTGAGCACTGCACAGAGCTGGGCACGCAGGGGCACAAGTCACCTCCACTTTCTCAGGTCACAGGAGAGAGGAGCATGAGAAAGGGCTCTTGCAAAGAAAGAAAAAGTCTTGCATTAAATCCTGGCAGTTAGCAGACTCTTGTGGGGCCAGCTTGGGAAGGCAAGGAGGGCAACCCGGGAGCTGGCACGGCACAAGCAAAGGTATGGCAGGTGGAGGAAGTTTGGGGGTCTGTGGGCAGTTTGGGAAGCAGGTCCCCACAGGCCAAGACAGAAAGTAGCTATTGGGAAGGCATATACAAGCCCATCTCAGGGTTCTGGGGGCCAGCCCCTCCCAAAGATGGAAGGGGGAGCTCTTGCCTGGCAGAACAGGACTTGTCCACTGGACTTGGACCTTGCAAACAGCTTGCCACGGCCAAGCTCACCAAGTGGACTTACCTTGCCTCTTCCCCGACTATTCCATATCCTTTTGCAATTCTCACCCTGAAACCCAGCCTGGCCTTCCCCCAGCCTGCAGCTGGGCGTATTACTTTGCTCCAAAAGCACGGCAGAGTATGGCTCCTTGCTCGAGGAATGCAAGCTGTGGTCGTCCAGGCCGATGAGGAAAGGGCTATTTCTGCCCTGGGACATCACAGGCCTCCGGGCGCTGGCTCCAAGGCACACGCTCTCCTGTTTTTAAGGTTTCCCCAAACAAATGTTTCCCTTCCCACCTTGGGATATTTTTATTTGACTCTAGGTGCTGGAATAGCGTTAGAAATCATTCCGGGTTGACGTGAGAATCGTGGTTAGGGTCCAGGCAGGCAGCAGCGATTTCTCACTCCCAGAGTTATCTGTTACTCGTGGCTGATCTGGATGTAAAAATAGCTGCTGAGGCTGTTTGTTTAATCTGACTGTTACTTGACACCACGCGGGTGTTGCAGTGGGACTGTTTGCCTCTTCCCCACCACGAGCTCCATTTGGTTTCCCCGGCTGGTCTCTGTTTAGGTAAGCTTCTCAGACTTCCAGCGTCTGGCAGGCTTCTGGGCACTGATTTTCCTCAGACGGGCAGGTTTGTGGGAAATAGGAGGCTTGGGGCTTGGATCCACTCTCCTCTCCTCTCCGGGCGGCCCAGCTGAGGAGGGAAGAAGCTCTGGCTGCTGGGCAGAGCTGGGTGTCTCGTTCCGGGGGCAGCCTGAAGAGCGGACGGCCGGGACACGCGGAGAGCGGAAGGTACAGTCTGGACGCCATCTGCTCCGTGGCGTGGGCAGGGAGGCCCAGGCTCATGGCAGCAGGGCCGCTCGTGCCGGGCCGGTGGTGTGCCGGGCGTCTGTCACTCAGCGCCAGGGTGCTGTGCAGGGTGGCGTGTGTGTGTCAAGGGTCACTGGGCGCGGGGGTTCTTGGTATGCTGGACGTGCCTCGTGGACCATGTACAGTGGCTGTAGTACATACACAGAGACTTTGTCCTTACGTGTTCACTGCTAGGGTGCTCTGTTCCCACACGGCTGAGTGAGCACATGCCTGTGGATGTGCCCAGGGCCCTGCGTTGCCAAACGGGGGTGACCCCATGATCACAGGCTCTCTGATCTCCCCCAGGTCTTGGCCTGGCGGGGTCATACGAGCTGTAACAGAGAAAAATTGATGATCCGGACATAGTGGCTCATGGACTCCGTGAGCACATGTGTACCCAAAACAACCCCTCCCCGGGTTGCCTGTTCTCAGCACCCTGGGAGGGGCCCAAGCAGATGCCCGCGGGGTGGACTTGGCAACTCCAAAGTTTTTTCTGGTGGAGGAGAATTGGTCATTGACTGAGAAGAGCTATGCTGACTAAGTGTGGAAAGCTAGAAAGGAGAATTACTATTCAGGACTTTAAAACACCTCCCTAAGGGTAGGAACCTGGAGAACAGATTAAACAAATGTGCATATTAAATGAGGCCCAGCTTTCCAGCATTGGAGTTCCCTGTATGGTAGTGGTTGGAAAACTAGACCCTGTAGGCTGGGTGTCTGCTTTTGTAAATAAAGTTTTATTGGCATACGGCCACGATCATTCATTTGCATATTGTCTGTGGCTGCTTTCGCACTGCACCAGCAGAGACCACATGGCCTGCAAAACTGAAAACATGTACCACGTGGCCCTTCACAGAAAAAGTTTGCTGACCTCTGCAGTACAAGAACATTTCTTGGCGTGGGTCTATTCAATACAAAATGTATTAAAAAGCAGTGAAAGTTCTTGCTTAGAATAGGCTGTGTGCCAGCCACTTCAGGACCAGTGGCTGGCTGGACCAGCGCCTCCTGCCCTCCCCTGGGGGGGCATGCCCATGTTTCAGGTCTGGCTGGTATACAAAATACCCAGTTTGCCATTGTGGTGCTGGCAGGGTTAGTTTAGCTGTGGTATCACCAGATGCACAGCATGTCTGTGTGGCCTGGGCCGAGCTGGGCAGATTGTGCTTATCGGGTGGTTTATAAATAGCCATCTCTGGGTGACCAAGTCCAACGTGCATCTGCCCCTGGGTCTTTGGGGTGGAACAATTATGCCTGCTGTTGAGTGACCAGCAGCTCGTTGGGAAGGGAGAATGCGCTCTCTGGGAGGAAGGGGGCTGGTGGAAACACATCCTAGAAGCAGAGGGGCTTGAGTCCCCTGGAAACCCAGGGAGAGAGAAGTGTCTGAAGGAGACGGGGAAGGCCAGAGCCAGTTTTGCTTCCTCTACATCGATGCCTTTTCACCAGGACACGGGCAAGTGTCTGCGTTTTCTGCTTCTTTGCCCCTGGCCTTAAGGAAGCCCTGGAGACCCTTACTGAAGAGGGGAAGCCCCACGTCTTGAAATAGCCCTATTCCTCCAATCTCCACCAGAAATCTCAGTAGCTCGAACCTGCCAGTGGTGCCAGAACTGGGCCATCTTCCCCATTGGCTCTTGAGACTTCACTCCATCTGTCCAGGGGTGTGGGGGAGGCAAAGGGCTGTAAGAGAAGGCCAGCGAGGCACACGGTGCCCCCAGCAGGAGCACAGCGGCTGGAGTGGGCTCGGTCCTTTGTTCATCGGAGGCGGTAAGTCCCACGTCCCCAAACCCAGCCAGAGCAGAGCCCTTGACTCAACCTTATGTTTCATTTATTAATGGTTAGTTGGAAAAACCCAAACACGTCTTAATTTCTACTTGGTTCCAGGGTTTCCCTACACGAGCTGGTGGGGTACGGAGGGGAAAGGACAGGGCTCAGTGGAGGCACAGTCAGGAAAGAGCCAGAAATGAGCGTGTGGAGCCCATGCTGGTGCTGAGATGTGTCGCCCCAGCGTAAGTCTTTCTGGAACATACCCCGGAGGGCTGCGCGTGTGACAGGGACGGTCTGAGTGATACACGGCCTCCTGGCACCGCGGTGAGGGCACAGCGGCTCCTCCAGACCGCGGTTCTCAGGGCGCCGGAGACAGCTTGGTCAAACGCCTTCCCCCTGCGCTGGCGTGGGCTGGCCTGGGGCGTGTGCCGGCAAGGGCCTGCCAACCCAGGTGGCTTTCTCCCCAGGCCCTGAGAGACCTCCGCCAGCAGGAGGGGGACGGCAGAGCCCTCTGGACCGTGGCCCAGGACAGCGGGGGGCCTTCCTTGGCGTCCTCCTCTCTCTGCACGGCGGACCTGAGGGTCAGAGTCAGCCCCACAGGATGTGAGCCCGGCTCAGGCAGCCAGGACCCCAGAAGGGCTTCCAAATCCCACGGAGGTGCCCACACGTGGCTTCTGTGGAACCGCAGGGGCTCCCTGGGGCCTCCCCACTCTGGGCCCTCTTCCTTTGCCTCAGTTGTTCCACCCTTCCCTGAGAGGCCCCCCGGGTGGGCTTGAGCGTCAAGGCTGGGTTGCAGGCAGGGCCTGTCTCTGCCTTAGCAGTCTAGGAGCCCCTTCCCTTTCCCCCGCCATCTCAATGCCTCCACCTGCAGCTTGCGGGAGCAGGGAAAGGGGGCTCCTAGATGGCTCAGGGCTGAAGGGCTCCCCGATCCCTGTGGGTCCGGAGCCTGGTTTCAGACCTGGCACCACCCAGCCCCACCTGCAAGGGCCGGGTCACAGCCAGGTCATGGTGCAGCTGCCCCTTGGCTTTCCCTGGCCTGAGGCCACCAGGCTGCAGCAGCACCCCCAGCTTGTCCCCTTGCCTGGCCCTACCAGTCTCTCTCAGAGGCAGGTCAGGCACAAGGCTGCAGAGGTCAAGGGGCCGGAGCTCAGCCCACTGAACTAAACCGGCGGATCACAGCCACTTCCAGCCGCCACTTCCCTCCTGGCAGGCACAGGCTGACCCTCCACGTGCAGAGCCGAGTGTCCATCCGGCTTTAGTCTCCCTCACCCAGCGCGGAGGTCGTGTGAGCCCTTCAGAGAGGCAGGCACTGAGGTTTAGGGAGGTGAAGCAACTTGCCCAGGGATGCACAGTTAACGAGGGGCTGAGATTTTAACTTGAGATCTGAGGCCAAAGCCCAGGCCTTGTCCTAACTGCCTCCCCATCCCAGAACCCCCGACAGCACCCAGCAGATTCTCTAGGAAGGAGGCCATGCCACGAGACAAAGGTCAAAATCCTCCTTGGAAGAGCCAAGAGAGCCCAGGGAGGCACACAGCCTTCGTCCAGCTCCTTAGACCTTCCTGAAGCTGCCCCAGGCAAAGCCTGCTGGGGCTACAGGACAGGCAAATGCAGGCTCACAGGCCAACTCTGCCATCTCTCAGCAAGCCCGGGGCCTTAGCTTCCTCCCCTGTGATATGGGACTAATGCTCCCACCTCCTTTGAGGTCCTGCGAGCATTAAAGAGCAAGTACAAAAAGCACCAAGTACATGGTAGAAATACAAGAACTGCTTTTTCCACTCCGTGGTCGTGTTTAGCGATATTTTTTCTGCTGCTTAAACTCCAGCTTGGGTCTGTACCTTTCAGAGGCCACCAAGGAGAAAGGCCAGTGCTTCCGAGTCCAGCCGATCTGTGCTTACTGCTCAGCCAGAGAGCAGCTGGCACCCACAGTGACCGCCAGGCATTCACACGTCATGATTAGCTCCCCTCTGTACCAAAGAGGGTCACGGGTCTGAGCACCTCCGGTTCTCGGGGTGAGCCTCGCCCTAGAAGGAAGTGATGTTCCCGCCACACGGCAATGCCGCAGAGCCAGGTGCAGGGCGAGCCATGGCCGTTGCCGGCCATGAGACCCCAGCGGCCAAGAGGCCACGACTCGTCAGAACAACCTCAGCTGCTCAAGACCTGGAGCTCCTTCCGCAGGTGTGGTCTCAGGACTGCAGGTGGGACCCAGCGCTGTCTGACCAGCCCCCAGGGCGTTCTGAAAAGTAGGAGGCCCCTGCCTCATGAAAGGAGAGGGAGACACGGCTCTGGCATTGTTCTCACACGCAGCAGCAGGTGCTCCAAGGAGCTGTGTTTCTCACATCGACACAGCCATGGGGTTAAATGATGTGTTGGAGGAACATCTTTCAGCTTTAAATTCTAGAAGAATAACCTGGGCGGTCACTTCTGAACGCTCTTTCTCGCCATGAGGAATTCCGTGAAGGAGGCTTGACCAGCTTCTCCTGACTGTGTCCGCACGGCAAGGAGGCTCCTCCCCTGCCCTTCCCCTGGCTGAGCTCGCCTCACCATGCCTGGCGAGTTGGAGAAAAGACGGCAGTCACCAGCCATTTACTTCCCGGCCTCCTCCAGCAGGGACACAGGCACAGCTGGCCTCTGACGTGGCAGGAGGCGTAGGAATCCCCAGGGGCACTCCGCACACAGCTTGCTGGCGTCCGGGGCGCGGTGGCCTCTGCAGGAGAGCTGGGTCCTGCCTCTGCAGGAGAGCTGGGTCCTGCCTCCTCTGGCTTTACTAAAGCAAATGCTCCCTGGCGGGACAAGAATGGCAGAGAGAGATAGAAAGAAGGTGCTAGGACAGGGGCTGCCACGCCCTCCTCACCCTGCACAAACCTGGTGGCAGTTGGAAGACCACCCCGTCTCTCTGCTGTCACTCCATCCTGGCTCTGCTGCTCTTAGCTATGTGACCTTGAACTCATTCCTCAACCTTTCTGAGCTTTACTTTCTCCACCGAAAGTTCCTTTGGCAGCAGCTCTACCTAGTTTGGCAGTTGTCGTGACCATCAAGCAAGGTCGCGGGTGCACAGTGTGTGGCAGGTGACAGGTGCACACAAGCGGAGTGGATGTGCGGGGCTCCTGGCAGAGTGGTAATGCTTGGTGGTGGCGCTTCCAGCTCTGCTTTTCTGCCTGTGGCACCAGCCCTGTGGCACCAGTCTACAGATGGAGGGACTGCATGCATGGACGGCTGGAGGTCTCTGTGGGACCCCTGCCTTCCATGGCTCAGGGGGGTCCTGCCTGAGCCTCCTCTCTCTGCCACGTCTGGCACACCCCCTCCCCATATTGCCTGGCTCTCCTCCCAGGGGCTAGAGAGAGGATAGTTGCTGAGGGACACCCCCACCCCCATCCCCAACAAACCCAAGCACCTCTTCCTCTAGACAAGGAGCTCGGTCCATAGGTTACAATCATCCTGCAACAACCACTTCCTAATCCAAAAGGATTTCCACAAGCATCAGCTGCTGGGTCCGCCTTAGGAATTCACAGGGGCGCTCTGTTAGCCAGCCCCACGGTTACTGAAATAAGACAGATTCAGCAAATGGAGTGACTTGTCCAAAGTCTGTCTGGTCTTGAAGCTCTTAACTAGAGAGCCGTGTGCTCCAGTAGGCAAGGGACAGGGGAGAGTTTCAAGGTCTTTGCACCCCGTGCTATGGAATCCTGAGCATTATCGGTGAGGGAACAGAAGGACACCCCGCGTCTCAAGACGAGCTCCAAGGAGACCTGAAGATAAGAGCCAAGAGTAGGGGGCTGTGGGGTGGCCAGGGGCAGGGGGCTCCCCAGAGGGGCAGTGTAGTGCTGAGCAGAGGTTCTTGCCTGCAGCCGGCATTTCAGAAGCTGCTGGAGGAGGCTGTCCAAGTGCAAGAGGCAGGGATCCCCTCTGCAGCAGCCTCAGGTTCGAGCCCCACACCCCGGAACTCCACCTTGGAGGGCCTTGTCTAGACTCCACGCTCCTCTTCGGTAAAGAACAAGAGTAATTCCTGCCTCGTGACACTGCTGTGAATATTAATTAAATAATAATCAATAAATATTAATCAATAGCACTGGGTTATAAAGTGCCTTTATACCAGGTGCTCAGTAAAGGGGAATTTCTCTTATTCGTTCATTCGTCTAACAAACAAATGGCCCCATGCTGGGCACAGGCCCTATGTCGCCACTGGGCTCACAGCCCAGAAACAGAAAGGCAAGGCCCAGCCCGGGGACCCAACCCTAGCCTGGGGTCTCTTCCTCTCCCCCACGAAAATCTGGTCAGACCCCACCCAAAGCTGCGTTCAGTCCTCAGGGCTCCAATTCTCCATCCAGATGAAAATCTAGCTCACTATAAACAGCGGCCCTCAATAGGCTTATTTAGGGACAGCCTGAAAATGCCACTGCAGATCATAAGTCATTATTGAGTCCTGGAATCACTTACTAAGTTACAAATAGGTTTTCTAAATGAAGGAATAGAATAGAATAGAATAGAATAGAATAGAATAGAATAGAATAGAATGGAATGGAAATTATCAGAACAGTGTAAGTAAGAAGGACGAGTTTTGCTTCACGAAATTTTCCTTGACACATACATGTCTCTGAGCACTGATGTGTGCTGCGATGCAGACACGTTTCTTACCATGTGTAGAGGGAAAACCTCTGCTCCGGGAAGACGCGTGGAAGCGTGTGCAGGACGCACGCGTTGCTCGCTGGGCCCCGGCGGGTGGCAGGTGAAGTGCAGGGATGCAGCGCCCAGGCTTCTGGGCCTCCTGGGGCACAGGCATCCCCAGCTGGGGTTGATGGAGGACCTGCTGGGGCGGGTGGCTCTGAGAGTCCCTCAGCAGTGCCCACCTCAGTGATCAATTCCATGGAAATTCCTTTCCCTGGAGCGGGAAGCCATCCTGGGGCGGGGCAGTTGTCATGGTCCCGATCTTACAGGTGCAGTAACAAAGGGACACACCCACTGTGTGACCTGAGAAGGAGGGGCACACCTAAGAATGAGGTCCCAGCAATCCCTACTGCCCAGACTGCCTATGGGATTCCTCTCTCGGGTCAGGCCTGCCATCCCCGGCGCCAGGGCAAGATTCCCCGGGAAGTGTGAGAAGGAAGGTGCTGGCTGGGCCACCACGCTCCCAGGTTCCACAGCAGCGGCTCTCAGCCAGGTGTGATCTTGCCCCCAGGAGACGTTGGCAGTGGAAAGTGCCAGGTTGAGAAGCTCCATTAGGAGCACCTCCTCAAGGTGCGCAACATGAGCTGCGTCTCACAGGAGGGAAACCCAAGGCTCACACGCTTGGTGTCCTGCAGTTGTATTCAGCGAAGATGGGGCAGCACTAGGGTACCCCTCACCCCGATCCCGGGTGGACCCCCCGTTGTCATGGCCCCTGCGTCTCTGAAAGAGCTGTGTGTCCTTCCTCTGGCGCCTGCCCCGATCCAGCCCAGCAGTAGGCGTGGCCCTGCAGTGAGGGTCTAACAGGAGGTCCAAGGCTCAAGGCTGGGCAGCAACCATCTCTGCTCATTTGACCCTCTTGTCTTCCCAGCTTGCCCATCAGGCGCTGCCCCTCCCAGGCAGGGGAGCAGGACCAGCACTCGCCCAGCTCAGGGAAGGCGTGAGGGAGGGGAAGCAGAGTTGTTTGGGGTCATCTGCTGTCCATTCCAGATCTTTCGTGCTCCTAGTTTCACCTTTGATGGCAATGCAGTTGCTCCTATAAAAGCAAACTGGAGTACTTCTAAGCCCCCACGGAGGACCTAAGGGCCCCCCATTTAGGGGCATCTGGCCTCTGAGGCTGGGCCCTTCGGCGTCTGCAGAGAGCACCTGAGGAAGCACCACAGAGACACTGGCAGTGCCAGGCTCGAGCTCCTTCCTAGTGGGAGGGAGCATCCAAAGACCCTACCTGTCCTGGCCAAGTCCAGCCCGTCTGGCCACAAGGAGCTCCAAGGAGTGACCCCAAATAATATTCCACCTGCAAGAAGTGGTCAGAAACAGCGTGAGGATGACAGCTCTTAGGTTAGCCTCTGTGGAGTGAGCCTCCGCCCAGGTGTCCTTGTCAGAGCAAACACAGGTGCAGCGAAGCCTGCTGAGATTCAGAGGGTGCCAAAGCCCCAGGCACCGTGCAAAGCCCACTGGGGCACACCTTGTCCCAGCTCTGCCTCTGAAGTCACGTCAGCATAGGAAATCGTGCTACAAACCAGTGGTTTTGCTCCAGAGAGCCAGTTATTAAACATTGCTTGGCTGGTCCTAGTCATCAGAGAAGAGGAACAGAAGCAGGGAGGGGACAGGTTGTGGGGGACTCATTAAACCCAGCCCCATTCTCCTTCTCTCTTTTTTTCTCCTATGACTGGGGCCCGCCCTGAGTCTGTGATGCCAGGTGTCGGGCAGCCTCGAGTGCAGGGTGGCTGAGTCAGACCAGGCCTGGCCTTCCCTGAGCCAGGCTCCCCGGCCTCTCTCTGCAGACACCCAGGCCTGAGCTACACTCGGAAGCTGCTGGGGAAGGACCTGTCCAGACACAGAAGACCAGTTGCTCAGGCCGGAGTCAGCAGAGAAAGCCTCTCTCCTCCACGCTCTCCCTGAGGGCGGCGGGATGTATGCAGCCCCTGCGACCACGACCCTCTGCTCACCGCCAGTCCTGTAGGTCCGGCAAGCCCAGGCAAGCTGGTTTCTTCAGCCACAAGCCCTGAGGTGTACAGAGGTCAAAGGCCTTTGCACATGTGACATGGTTTGTGGAAGGCCAGACTCCCACGAGGCCGGAGCTGCAGAAGAGCCATACCGACACCAACCACCCCGTGCTCTGGGGCCGCACACAGCCAGCCTTCTCTCCCCCAGGGCCCAGGAGTCTCGTGCTGAGTTTGAGAGCCCTTGGCTTGCCTGGTCTAGCACCTGGGTTGGGGGCCATTCAAGCCAGGCCGGCTGCAGGCTCACACCCTGTCCCCTGGGTGCCAAATACCAGACCAATGGAGCCCAAATGGCCAAACCAGATGTGTGGTGACTCGTGTGCAAATCAAAGCTGTGTTTTACATGCGGAAGAGGCCCTGCCCAATGGAAGCCAATTGAAGTAAAAGTGAGTTTACAAAGCAACGCCCTCCCAGGATCCAAGCGGTTCCACAGGCGGAGGGCCCAGGCCAGCCCTGCCCATGGCTGGGTCTCCTGCCCCAAGACAAGGATGGCGCGTAGTATCAACAGGTGCTCAGTGAGTCACTGCTGAGTGGATGAATGCAGAAAAGAGCTTCGGGTTTGGCTTATGAGATCCCATGTTTTCTTCTGGTAGAACCTAAATGAACTTAAAATTCCTGATTTCCAAAAGTCAAGAGGGGTTGCAAAGAAAAGCAATTGCCACATCTGGGAAGAGCCAAGTAGGTCTTACCCTGGGGCCAGAGAGCAGGACACAAGTGCACCCAGGCCAAGGACTGGTGTGGCTCTGCCCCAGCACTCACAGCTCTAAGCAATGTACAAGTGACTGACCCAGCAAGCCTCAGTTTCCTCACCTGTGAGGTGGTGAGGAGGCCTCTCCTGCCAAGTTTTATCAAGAAATAAGCAAGCACAGCCATCTGCAGTCTGAGATCTGAGGCTGCCACTTCACAGACATTCAACACGTGTCTGCCCTCCTCCTCTGGACCCTGACGGAGGAAGTCAAAGACGTCACTTTTGCCATTTCTTCATGCACTGCCATGGACAGAATGTGTGCTCCAAATTCATCTCCAACAGGATGGGGTTAAGAGGTGGGGCCTCGGAGAGGTAATTAGGTCATGAGGGTGGAGTCTCTGATGACAAGATTAGTGCCCTTATGAAAAGAGGCATCAGCAAGCTTCCTTCCCCTTTCTCTCTCTCTCTCTCTCTCTCTCTCTCTCTCTCTCTCTGACTCTCTCTCTGCCATATGAGGACACACGAGAGAGTGTCTGTCCACAGCCAGGATGACGGCCCTCACCAGACACCAGATCTGCCAGTGCCCTGATCTTGGTCTAGCCTCCAAAACTATGAGAAGTAAACGTGTGTTGTCTGAGCCACCAGCCCATGGTATTTCTGTTATAGTAGCCAGAGATGGCTAAGACACTCACTTCATAAAACGTAGAACGTAGACAAGGATGTTCCCCCTGAAATAGGAGGGCTGTTGGCATTGCACAGAGAGGTCAAGAGCTTGGTCAAAAACTAACCAGCAAGTCATGGGTCCAAGCAAAGCAGCCAGTGTTGCGTGGGGTGGCGGAGGCTGTGTGTGCTGTGCAGTGTGCATTCATGGCCTGGAACAGGGTCTCCAGGCTGCCACAGACAGGGAGCTGTCCCCGCTCACTGCACTGAACTGCTCCTGGGCAGGCCTGAGTCAATGGCTCAAAAAGGCAACCCAGAAAGAAGAGCAAGAGGAATCAATTGCAATCCGTTAGAGTCTTCTGGGTGCGATAAAGCCAATCCCGTCATCCCCACTGTCTTCCTGCTTCCCCTTCACTAAGAAGGGAAACACCATTCAATTAAGGTAATTAAATTCACCCAAAGATCTTGGGCTCAAAAACCACACTACAGGCAAGTGGTCAAGCCCAGCAGCAGAGCAAACCCCAGTGGCTTCCTGCGGAAAGTCGGCAGAGACAGAACGAAACAGCATACCCGCAGCTCCGGAGCAGGGGCTGCCCCAGCCCTGCAGGGCCCGGCCGCCTGCGCGTCCCGCAGCACCAGGCCCCCAGTCAGGAGGGCCCCATGTTTGCTGGTCAAATCAATACTTCCACTCCTGTGGTTGTCTGGAAAAGCTGAGCCGAGAAGAACCCTAGGAGATGAAATGAAAACCCTCTTTCCTCCTCCTGAATCCTCCATTCTCCCGTGCGCTGCAGCCCATGGGCCAGAGCAGGGCCCGAAGCGCCTCCCGGGACACGTCTGTAGGAGCCTGGGCCCGCAGGCCGTCGGAGTTCGGGGTTTCATCTAGAGCAAGCCCAGTGTAGTCCAGTGGTGAGCGCATGCTGAATCCCAGCCCCAGTTCTTGTCTTTCTTTACATGCTGTGTGACACTGAGCAATGTCCTATGTCTCTCTGTGCTTTCATTTCTCCACCCAGAAAATGGTGACAACATGGCCTACTCAGCCCTCCTCGGAAGGGTCATGAGACTCAAACAAGACAGTGAATGCTACAGTGTGTCATAAACTGCAGGGTGACATGCACACATGAGCCGTCATTGTCACTGTGTCATCTCACCATCCTGGGCTCACCATACTGGCTTCCTCTGATTGTGGATCCACTTTGGGTGCTAAAAGTTGGTGAGGACCTTAGGTTGCCCGATAAAAAACAAAGTCCAGTGGAGTTTGAATTTCAGATAATAAATAGTTTTTTAGTATAAGTATATCCCGTATATTGCATGAGATATACTTACACTAAAAAGGTATTTATTCTTTATCTAAAATTCACATTTCACTGAAGATCCTGTGTGTTTAATTTGTTCGATGTGGCAGTCTGGCCATGCCAGACCACCAACTGTTCCCTTCCCTGCTGTGGGCTGACTCCAAGGTCGCGGGTCCCAAGCCCTGCTATGCCCTCACCAGCTGTGAGACTCCTCCCCTCTCTGAGGCTCAGTGGCCTCATCTCAGAAGTGAAGCTGAAAGTGCAGAGCCACATGGGTGATTATGGTCCCTGAGCTGGGGCCTCCAGAGTCACAGTGCTCAGGTGTATGTGGAGCATCTGGAATAGGCCTGGAACATGGGATTTGATATGCAGAGTCACCTCCCCTAGCCGATTCCTGCCCGAGCGGCCTGGCAGGAATGAGGGTGCAGGGCCCACCAGCAAAAGTTGGGCTACATGACTCTCTCAGGCCTGGAAGACAAGGAGAACATGGGGTGCAGAGCCTTCAGCCCTCCCTCCACCTGCACCCTGAACACCCACAACAAACCTCTGTCATCACACCTTGTGGCCCAAGAGCTGCACTCAGCAACAGCAGCTGAAAACATTTACAGTTACCAGCATGCACCAGGCCCTGGGTCAGTAAAAGACAAGCCACACTGTGAACCCCAATCCAAGGATCTCAAAGTATAGTGGGAGAGATGGACCGAGGGGGAGGAGGGAGGAGATTCTACAAGGACTAGGAGAGCAGAGGAGGAAGTGATCCCCAGTTGTGGCCAGGGGATAGAAAAGAACATTCCAGGCAGAGGGACTCCCACTTGGAGGAGCCAGTCCAGGACACGGTGGGTCCTGCAGCTTCCTTATTCAATGCACCACAGGCCAAGCTCCCCAACAAAGAGGAACTTGAGGGTCATGCCCAGGCATCCATAAGGGATTAGGGGAGACAGAGAGTTATGTCTGCAAAAAGCAGCACATCCTGGTCCGTGAGAGTTCAACTGCATCATGTGGCAAGGCATGGAAAAAGCATCACGTGGAAAACCTTTTGGAAGAGTTAGAACTCAGCAATGACTGTGCAAAGGGTATTTCAGTGCTCATCTTGAGAAAAAGCTGATTCATGGGGAGGCATGCTCAGATTTGATTGGTTTGATATATTCTGATTCAAAAAGGTGACCCTGGAATAAGGACAAGACAAAACACATCCTCGAACGTAATTCTTCCCACCCCAGGGCTACAGAAGCACGCATACGTGCCCAGTTCACCCCATGGGCAGATTTATAGTGAGTATGGCAATGACCCTTTGCCCCTCCCCAGTGGCTGAACTGGAAGGTTCTTTCTACTAATTCCAGCCTGGGGATCCTATTTCCCAATGTTCGCTCTGGTGTTTTGCAAAGCCTGCTTGACCTGATGCAAGCTTGGCTCAGGCTAGCGGTGGAGAGCTAGAGGCCCGTAGCTGAGTTCTGCAGGGTTGCCTGCACAGCACTGGGCAGAGCCAGCACTCCAGCTGCTGACACCCATGATTTAGATCATCATCATGAAGTGGCATTTGCACTGTGGCTGTGAACAGAACCCAGGCTAATGTCAACAAATATCTGCTGGGAGCTGGCCCTCCAGAGGGCATCAAAGCTACCCCCAACTTGGAGCACCGAAAGCAGTGACAAGGACAAACTGGGAAGTGGAGAAGTCATGAAGTCACTTCTCATTTCTCCCTGATGCAAATGCTAACCAGCGTTCACCTTGAAACTCAATCCTGACTTAAGCATATGTGCCACAGTGCCAGTGGACAACGTCCCCAGCCAGCCGGCCAGCAGTCTCTAAGAATAATCCAGTCCACCTGCTTCCATCTTTCACCACAGGCAAATTTTATATATTTTAGGGCTTAGAATAAAAAAGCAAATAAAATCCACTCAAATTCACCAATTTGAAATTTGCGATCCTTGTGCACTTATTTGATTATAATTGACTATCAGTACAATAAATCCCGCCAGGCCAATGAGCAGTGCGAATAATGTCTTGACAGAGGTGGAGGGATTTGCTCCTTCACTAAACAGACGCCTCTCGCACTGTACGCCGTGCTCTTTATCCGTGCCGGCCAGGGTTGGAGGGCCGGGCAGACCTGGCTCCCACCATCGTGAAGCCCCCAGGCTAGCGGGAGAAACAAACATTAAACAACAAACCACCCGGTTAAATACTTAATTATAATTACAAGTACTGAAAGAGAAACAGGTATAAACTCTTATGAAAGTGTATCACGGGCGACTTGAAATAGCCTGAGGAAGCTGCCTTGTTGAAGGACCATGTGGACCGGTCTCTGACGTATGTGTAGGAGTTAACCAGGTAGCAAGGGAAACGTGGAAGTAAAGGATGCCAAGGGGAGGGAACGACGTGTGCAAAGGCCCTGGGACGGGAAGCAGCATGGCCTGTTGAAGAAGCCGGCAAAAGGCCAGCGAGGCAGGAAAGCCGAGCCTGAGGGGAAAACAGTCCAAGATGAGGCTGGAAAGAGGATCCCCATTAAGGAGACCGATTTTCATTCTTCAAAACCAAGAAGCCGTTGAGGGACTCTGAGCACGAGGTTGACAGGAACAGCCGTGATTGTCCAAAGCCGTGTGGGCGCGGTGCAGGGATGAGCACGGGGCCCCGCCGTGGCCCAAGGAGACACGGCGGCAGCGCGGGCCACACGGCGGCCGTGGAGACAGAGTATGGGGGGACTTGGAAATGGATGGGAGGCACAGGAGGAGGGAGAGGGAGAAGTCCCAGGTGACTCCGGGTGTCTGGGATCCCCAGGGAGAAAACTGGCTTGTGGAAAGCTCCCGAGTTTGGAGTTTGTTCCAAGGGCTGCGGGACAGGGCAGGAGCTGTGGGGGGCAGTGGGGGCGCAGGCCTGCGGGGGCGTCAGGGTGCAGACCTCCAGGACACCACAGAGCGAGCCTCGGCAGAGTGAGGAGAGAAGAGGCGGGGCGGGGCGGAGGCGGCCAGCAGCGGAAGAGCGGAAGAGGAAGAGGAGAGAGCACCGCGGGCCGGGCTGGAGCGAGGCTCCCACGGCAGTGGCTGAGAGTCTGCGTGCAGCCCTGACGTCACAGCAAAAATGACCCTTAAGAAGGCCACAGACATGAATGGAGCTTACCAGGCCGTGATTAAACATTCATTTTTAACTCTGTGTACTCATTACACCAGATGGCAGGACCCTGTTTAGAAGGCGGCTCAGCCACATGCAGTTTATCCTCCGTCACGTTTCCTGAAGGAACCCGCACCCTTTTTCCTGGAAAGTATTAATATTCTTCGAACCAGACTTTCCACCAATTCAAGTTTGCTTCCTCCAAACAGTTCAAAGTGGTGAGCAAGACCGCGTTCGGGCCGCCTCTGGAAATCGCGTTTCGGCCGCGACAACAGTGAGTCGCTTAGGCAGCCGGCTGGGGGGAGCCGGGGCACAGAGGGGCGGCCCCCACGCTGTTCACAGGGTAAATGCCACCATGTCATTCTACACCTGCGTCCCACCCACGTGCAGCACCAGGTGGGTGTTCAGGGCTCAGCGGAGCTACAGCAGTGGCATGGCTGGGCAGTCACTCGAGTGGGCCGACCTGAGTCTTTCAGGCGTCTGTAAGACGCAAGGCGGGGATCTTCCTCGATAAAATGCTTTTGTCTTCTTCCCTTTTTCCTGTGCTTCAGTTTGCCATTCAGGGGAAAAATCAGAATAAAGATAACCCGATTCAGAACATTGTCATGAACATTTACTGAGCTTCTGTGTATTGAACTCAGTATACAAAAGCATGTGAGACCCCCTTCCTGGGTTCAGGGACTTTTCTTCCTAGTGGAGGAGAGAAGAAGACTCGTCAGTGTCTGAAACATACGGGGGTGCCACTCGGCCGCGGGGACACGACAGGAGCCCATAGAGCCGGCCCGGGAGTCGGAGCTGGGCGCGCCGCGTGGCAGTAGACACAAAGCACTTCTGTGATTCTCTGAAGAAACTAACTTCACAAATTTGATCTATTGTGATTATTAATGTTATTAATAAGCTACCTCAGATGGGATTCATATCCAGGAGCTAGGAGCTGGGGAAGGTCTTATGGAAACCCCAGTGGTCTACATTTAAAATTTGCACAGTAGATTTATTTTAATTAGTTTACACTTCATTCTGGGCACTCTGAAAATCCTCCTGGGCAGCCTTTTGGTTCTTTTAGCTGTCAAAATAGATACTCAAGCCTCCTGCCAGCAATAAATCTAACACTGTGCCGCCCCTTGATGAGTGGACATGAGCACGGCTGCTCCTGTCCCCTCTGCCGTGAAGCCCAAGCTGTCGGTTCGGTGGGAAAAGGGCCTTTGGTCAGATGTTGGATCATAAAGTAATTCACAGCTGGGCCACCCACATTAGGATCCCAAAGACTTGAAACAGGCTCTTGAAGACTTATTGGACCACGAGCAAATTAATGAATAGTAGAATGGATATAAATTGACTCTATGTTAGTTTTCACCAAAAATGGCTATATAGAAATTTTGTTGAGTTCAAGTGTGGATTTAAAAAAAGTTTTTTTTTTTTGAAAGCCAACTGCATCATTGTATTACTGACATTTAAAGATCTCTTGTCCACTGAACACAGGCTGGGCCTTTTGGTCAGTTGGGTTCCACTGAAATTATTTTCTTTTTTTCCTAGATGGGCAGTGATGACACCAAATATAAGCATGAAAAGAAGTTTTAAAGCTACAAACCCCAGAGGCCAGCAAGGCAGGCAGCATCAGCCCTCAGTGCTGTAACAGGTATGGACCCAACCCAAGAGCGGCTTCTAGAAACAACTGCGGTTTGGGCCCCTGTGCTGAGGGTGCCCCTGTGCGGGGTGTGGAGGTGAGGCCAGCTTTACGGCTTTCCCATCAGACTCCAGGTATATTCAATCAGAATTGAAGAAATTGTCTGAACAAAGCTAGCAAGGGCGGGAGGTGGCTCTCTTTTCCCTGAGGCAGGAGTAATGAGTTATTTTCCGAATGCTCTGAAGATCGGATGCTTCATCACGGTTTGGAATTATGATTGAAACTCAAGATCAGCTAGGGCTTTTTGGCCACAAGCAACAGAAACAGGAGATGGAAAAATGAAGCAGAAATTAAGCAGTGTTAAAAGGGAACTGGAGGTCTTGCAGACTCACGGTAAAGGCCAAAGTTCCAGGCAGGGCCCGGTCAGGGACTAGGCAGCCCCAGAGCATCCGGAAAGCTCCACCGCTGGGAGGGCTGCCTGAGCTCGCCCCCAGCCGCATGACTCCGGGGGAATCAGCGCCATCGATGGGCCCACACCAGGGCTACGTCTGCTCTTGGCCCAGGACGCCTTGGCAGGCACCTTGACTTTCTGCCTCACCAAGACCGAACGCCATGGGAGGAAGAACTTCCCAAAAAGATATCAGGTACTTTTACACAGAAGAGGAGGATGGAAACTGAGTGTCCAAAACATATATAGCAAATACTTGCTAATAGTCAGGGGTTTTTAATTGGGTAGAGGCTGTTCACTTGACTCTAAGCTTCTAAATGTGGCTGTTCAACCATCCTATTTTCTCCTTAATGTGGAAGTGCAGAAACCCCAGTATTCCTGAGTTTGGTCCTTGGCAAGGTGTAAAGTCCAGCATTCTGGACACCAGGAGACTTCTCACTATATTGGTAGGATCTCAAAAGGCAGAAAACCTGACTTACAAGGGCCAAATCCACTAAGGTCCCCACAGCCTCAGCAATACCCATTCAAGCGGGTGGTGCTACCACAGCTCATAGCTCAGTGTTGCTGGCCAGGGCCTGGCGCTCCTCCTCCGCCCAGCCTCCAGGCCCAGCAAGTTGGCCTTCAGTGGCCATCGCTCACCCCTAGGCTGGAGCCCCAACCCCCAGTACCTTGGAACGTGCCCTTTTCTGGAAATCGGCTGTTACAGATGTAATTAGTTAAGATGAGGTCATTAGGTCGTCCCTGATCCAGTGGGACTGACGACCTTATAACAGGAGAAGATTGGGACACGGAGACAAGCATAGGGCAGTGACAATGTGAGGACACATGAGGTAAAGCCAGCCATCCTCAAGCCAAGGAGAGAGGCCTGGGGCACATCCCCTCACAGCCCTCAGAGGCCCAGCCCTGCCGACGCCTCGCTGTTGGACTTCCAGCCTCCAGAACCGGGACACCGGGCACGGGCGCCGTCTGCGCCGTCCGAGTGCCGCCTTGGTTACAGCAGCAGCACAGAGACAGGCTCTGCTCAGGCTTCGCTCTGCGCCCAAAGCAAGAAGAAAGGCACCACTGCGTGGAGACTTCAGGATTGTTCCTTTGAATAGAAAGGCCAGCACTTTCCCAGACTTCTGCTGCTTCCCTCCCTGAGACCAGAGCCCTGTCCCCCGCCAAGCCAGCTGTGTGGGAGGCTGAGGACAGCTTTTCTAGTGGTTGCAGGTGAAGGGAAGGGTGTGTGCCCACCCAGCCCCCTGAGTCTGCCTCCGCCCGCCATGTGGGCCCCTGCTCTCCCTGGCTCGCAGCCCTCTAAAAGCATGAGCACGAGCTTCCCGGGAGCCGGCAGCCTGCTTCCCAAGGCAGGGCTGGGGCCGTGCAGAGAGGCCTTCCCGGAGCAGGTCAGCTGCTGCTTGTTGGATCATTCAGTCCGCCAGGACTCGGGGGCCTGTCCTTTCTCCAGAGCCAAAGCTCGGTGCTATCACTGACAAAAGCAAGCCACCCACCCACGAGTCAGCACTGGAAACTCACCAGAGTGCTATGGTCAAGAGACAGGAAACAACAGACCTGAAGAAGGCTGGCCACCAGGACGGAGGACAACACTGGCAGCTCAGTAGCTTCAATCAACCCTGTGACCAACCGTGACCAGCCCTGTGCAGTGATGTGGTCCCTAACCTCCTGGGGCCTTGCAGGGGCCACATGACCCCCATTCTACAGAAACAAGAATGATTAGAATCATGCAGCACCCTGCAGGTGGGGGACGCGATGTGGCTGCCCCAGCCAGCCCGTGGTCACAGCAAGGCGAGGTGGAGCCAGGCAGGGTCTGGGCTTCTGGCGCAGGCCCTGCCTCCTGGTGGGAGCGCCCTCACCTCCCACCCCCCAGAGCACTGGCAGTCTGATGGCCAAGCCGGCGAGCGGGGAATGAGCACAGCCTCTCAGCTCCTGCTGCTGTGAGCAGGGCCGCTGGCTGACGGTGTTCCAGCTGCCAGTTGAGGACGCAGCAGCACCCTGCCAGATGTTCACTGACCCAGACACCCCCACGTGGGCCCGCTCCAGGGTCAATACTTGCAATTTTGTCTAACTTTCTATGTCTTCGTTTTCTTGTTCCCTGTCCCAGGCCAGGCACTGTCCTAGGTGTTAGAGGTATGTGTCCCAGGAGGGAACAGTAAGGGTCCCAAAAGCAGCATCCTCAGACAGTATCCAGAAGAGCGCTAACAACGTGCTGCCGCACACCCACTAGGACGGCCACGATCAGAATAAATAAACAACAAAATAACAAGTGTTAGCAAGGATGTGCAGAAACTGGAATCCTTGCACATATTGCTGGGAATGTAAATTGACACAGGCACTATGGAAAATAGTCTGGAGGTTTCTCAAATAATTAAAAGTGGAACTACCATTTAATCTAGCAGTTCCACTTCTGGCTATATACCCCAAAGGACTGAAAGCAGGTCCTCAAAGAGATACTTTCATGCCCGTGTTCATGGCAGCCTTACTTACGGTAGCCGAAAGTTGGATGCAACCCAGTGTCCAACAGTGGAAGAATAGATAAGCAAAATGTGGTATGTGCACACACACACACACACACACACACACACAGTGGGATATCCAGCCTTGAAAAGGAAGGAAAGTCTAACATGCTACGACATGGATGAACCTTGAGCATATTATGCTAAGTGAAATAAGCTAGCTACAAAAGGACAAATACTGTATGGTTCCACTTTTATGAGGTTCCTACAGTTGTCAAATTCATAAAGACACAAAGTCAAATTGTGGTTGCCAGGGAGAGGGGGAATTGGGAAGTTGACGCTTGGGTGTAGAGCTTCAGTTTTGGGAGATGAAAAGGTTCTGGGAGAGTGGTTGCACAATGGGAATGCACTTAACACTACTGAATTAAATACTTAAAAATGGTTAAGATGGGAAATTTTATATTATATATATTTCACAATTTTTTAAAAAAGAAGAGAATGTAATGAAGGGGCTAGACAGAGGTGTAGGCAGAGTTAGGGGGACCCCAGGGATGCAGAGACACTCAGAGAAGGGAGCCAGCGTCACCAAGACCCAGCAAGCAAAGGGGAACGACTTGTTGTTGGAGCCCAGCCAGAGCCCGGGTGAGGGCCGCAGCGACAGAGGAGCGGAGCCACCGGGTCCCCAGGCCGCCGCAGGAAGGGAGTAGGAGGAGATGGGCTCCCATCCCTGCAGGCTCCCACCAGCACCTCCCACTGGCACACACGAGGCCAAGTCAGAGTCACGGGGCCCAGGTGATGTGGGCCCTGGAGACGTGCGTCCTTGGGGCGGCTCTGGGACAAGGCACAATCTGCAAATGGACATCCCAGCGGTGCCTAAGCTCCTGGCACTAACAATCCAATGATGGGATAGGCAACAGAGAAATAAATTTAATTTTAGACTGTGCTCAGTGCCATGAAGAAGATGAACTGTGCACTGTGAGACAGGTGACTGAGGAGAGAACACCCCAGGGAATTTCAGGGAAGGACTCTTCAAAAGGACGCATCAGACCTCCAGGCCCGTTTTAAGGAACTGGCTCTCTGGAATGCGAGGCTGGCAAGTCCAAACTGTGCAGGGCCGGGCCGCAGGCTGGGCACGCAGGAAGACTGAGGCTGCAACTCCAGTCCTAAGGTGCTCCAGAGGCAGAATTCCCTCTTCCTGGGGAACCTTAGTCTTTTCTTTTTCTGAGCCATTTTATTGAAGTAAGATTGACATACAAAAGCTGTATGTATTTAATGTGCACAACTCAATGAGTTTGGAGATAAGAACACACACATGAAACCATCACCACAATCCATGCATAGACCTTTCCATCACCTCCAAAAGGTTCCTCCCACCCCCTTTAGTTATTACTTTTGTGGTGTGTGATAAGAACACAATGTAAGATCTACCCCCTTAGCAAATTTCATGTATACAATAGAGTATTGTTAACTATAATCCTCATGCTCATCTCCAGAATTTACTCACCTTGCATAACTGAAACTTTACCCCTTTGACAAAAAACTCCCCATTTCCCCCTTTCCCCAGTCTCTGGTACTCCCTGTTTCTATGAGTTTGACTTTTGGATTCCTCATATAAGTGACATCATTCAGTATTTGTCTTTCTGTGACTGGCTTATTTCAGCATAATGTCCTCAGGATGTCACAAATGTCAGAATTTCCTTCTCTTTTAAGGCTGAATAATATTCTGTTGCATGCATATCTCGTCTTTTCTTTGTCCATTCATCCATTGACAGATGTTTAGTTTGCTTCCATGTCTTTGCTACTGTGAGTAGTGCTACAATGAACACGTGGATAAGATACCTCTTTGAGATTCTAATTTTGTTTCCTTTGGGTGTACACCCAGAAATGGGGTTGCTAGATCATATGGTAGTTCTATGTTTAATTTTTTTAGGAACTTTCATACTGTTTTTCCTAGTGACTGCACAAACTTATATTCCCACCAACAGTGTACAAGAGTTCCCTTTTCTCCACATCCTCACCAACACTTGTAATCTTTCATTTCTTTGATAACAGCTATCCTAACGGCATGAGGCTCACGTGGTTTTGATTTGCATTTCCCTGATGACATTGAATAACTTTTCATATACCTGTTGGCCATTTGCATGTCTTCTTTGGAGAAATATCTGTTCTATTCCTTTGCCCATTTTTAAATTGGCTTATTTGGTTTTTTGCTACTGAGCGTAGGAGTTTCTTATGTATTTTGGATATTAACTTTTTATCACATATATGGTTTGCACCTACTTTTTCCCATTCTGTAGGATGCCTTTTCATTTTTGTGATTGTTTCCTTTGTTGTGTAGAGTTTTTTAATTAATGTAATCCCACTTGTCTGTTTTTGCTTTTGCTGCCTGTGACCTCAGTCTTCTTTATCTTAAAGCTTTCAACCTATTGGACGACGCACACTACATTATGGAGGCTAATCAGCTTTACTCAAAGTCTATTGATTTTAATGTTAATCGCATCTAAAAAATACCTTCCCAGTCACATCTAGACTAGTGTTTGACCAAAAACGGGTACAGTAGACTAGCCAAGTTGACATATCAAATTAGCCATCACAGGGACCACTATACCCCCAGACCCGCTTGAAGTCTTGCATAGTGCTACTAAATCGGATACCCTGTTCTCATTTGTTCTTCTTTCTTTTGCAGAGAAAAATAAACCCACTTGATAATTGCATCTGGTTGACAAAAAGCTCTAATATTGTGGGAACAGGGCTACATCTAACCCTTGCCAGAATCATCACCGGAGGCACCCACTGGCTGATGGGGACAGTCTTCCTAGAGCTGACAGATAATGCAGGGGAACAAGAAGTGCACGGACGGGTTCAGTGACTCCTCGAGCATCGGCAGCGTGCTGGACGATGCAGACAGGGAGGTGAGCAGCCTCACAGACCGGGCGTTCCGGAGCTTATGCATCTCGGAGGACACATCCTTCCGTGACTCCAATCTGGCCCTGTCCCCAGATACCACTCGCCAGGTGTTTGGGACTTTCCACCAGGGAACAGTGAGCCACACCCACAGGAAAAGTGGCATTTGGAGCCAGCTACCGGCCCAAGGCACAGAGCATGCAGGCTGGGCAGCCACCTTCCAACAGCTACCCAAGTACGTGCAGGGGGAGGACAAGTACCCCAAAAGCAGCCCCCCTCCGACGCCAGCCCAGAGGAGACTGGAGGTGCCAGTTGCCGGCCTGAGAAGCAGCAACAAGCCTATCTCCAAAGTATCCTCACTAATCCAGTCCTTCAACAGGACAGAGAGCCATCGTTGTGAGATCAGGCCTGCAACCAGCAAGCCCCCAGCTCTGAAAACCACTCCCAAATTTGCTCCTCTTCCAGACAACAGTGTCAACTTCTGCTTCGATTCCGCCTTTCTGACAGTCAGGAGGGTGCCCGCTGAAGTTTCCAATGCCCATCAGAGCAGCCACCAGCCCGGCAGGAAGCATGAAGAACAAGAGTCCCCCCAAAATCCTGAAATGGCCTGTCATGGCTCCAGCAGCTTCCTCCCAGCGCCTGACAACGCGGCCAGCTCATTGGAGTCAAAGTTCTCCTCCCCGGCCCGCCAGCCAGCCCCGGGTGAGGCTGGCAGAAGCAGGGAGTGGGCTCATAAAGGGACCTTTCTACACAGTGAAAACAGTGCTTTTAAGTCGTGGCACGCCCACCAACCAAAGTTGCTTGAGAGAAAGAACGCTGCTGAAACTGTCCCAGAAAGCAACGCACCCAAATGTTACAAGGACATGCCCCTGCTACGAGAACCCCACCCTCCTGAGCTCAAAGTCTCGCCCTGCCAAGGCCAGGCCAGCTTCAGTCAGACCCAGAGCAGACTGGCCACCGGGGCTCTGCCGGCACCTGGGCCCTGGGGGTGCAGGGATCCAGGAGCCCCGGTGTCTGCTATGGAGGGAGAAGCTCCCAGCTCGCAGCCTGACCCTCAAGTGAAGCCTACCCAGGCCCCGTGGAGGAAACCAAAGACTGGCAAAAGAGGGAAAGAAAGTCTACAAGAAGCTGCAGAAGAAAAGAAACAGAGCAACAGGAGAGGCCCGCCTCTGTACACAAAGCACGACCCCCAGGGGCAATTTCCAGAAAATGATGCTCTTGACATGCCTGTGGACCCAGGAGAGCATTACAATCCCCCTTTCAACATCAGCAAGCTCCTGACGCCCATCATACCCACCAAGCTCGCCCCAGATCCGTCAGACAGTCCTCCCGTGGAGACGACCCCCTCGCCCCCAGGACAGCTAAACGGGTACCAGGAGAAGGAGCCCAGTGAATGCCAGTCTCGAGACAGCTACAAGTCCAAAGCCCCTAGCCTGCTGTTCAACCTCAAGGACGTGCGGAAGCGTGTGAAGAGCACATACAGCCCCTCACCTCTCCTGCGAGACCTGGATGAGAAAAGCAGAGGGAAGGTTGGTGGGAAGCAAGAGCCCGTGAGCAATGGCATCATGCTTGCCAATGGGCTCGAGGACAATCCCCCCCACGAGCTTTCTAAGGAGAGACCTGCGGATGCCCTTACTGCATCACAGGTCGGTGCCCAGGCAGACCCTGCAGCCGACCGCAGTGGGGCCCCAGCAGACAGCTGTCTAGCCCCGAGCACACCTCCAGCCATCGCCAACACCCCCTTCTGTGTCAACGGGGAGGCTGCCGAGAGCAGTCGCGAGCACGCCTACGCCCACGGGGGGTCGGAGCTGGGGCCCGGCAGGCCCGGATGGCGTCCAGACTCCAGGGAAGGCGGCCCCAGGAAGCACCTCTCCCTGAAGCTTTGCAGCAGGGAGCCTGAGGCTGGCGAGGCCGCAGAGAAAACAAGGACCCAGCTAGAGAACGGGCCCTCGAGATCCAACTCGCAGGAGACAGAACCCGAGAGAGAGGCAGGACTGCAGAACCCACACTTGACCCAGAAATTCTCCCCAGGGCCCCTGTCCCCTGAGGAGGAAGACGTGTTTTACAGCGACAGCCAGTCTGATTTTATGCCGAGCATCCAAAGCAAGGCCAAATTCAGCACCAGCTCGTCAGATCAATCCTTTGCCTCGTTTGACGATCAGCAGAAGACGTGGTTTACTGAGAGCCAGCAGGAAGACAGGAGGAACGGCGTGAGTGCAGGTGACCGTCAGAGGGACGAGAAGGAGAAGGTGGCCGGGGCAGAGGAGCTGCAGTGCCGCACCGGTGCTGGGCGCACTCGCGGGGAGGTGCGGGACGAAGGCGAGGTGCTGCCAAGAGAAGGGGAAGATGTGTCGGGAGGAAGGTCCGGGAAGGTGTCGCCAGAAGCTAATCCCAGGGGCTCTTGGGTTGGGGCACGTAGGGGTACCTCCCTTTCACACGCCAAAGAGCCTGCGCCCTCGTCGTCTTCTGCTACAAACAAGCACATACTGTTTACGATTAAAGACAACACGCTCAGGGCCACCCCGGTAATAAAACCCATCATGCTGCCTCTCCTGAGGACCGTGTCCTCCGAAGACTCGCTGGGCAGTGGCCATAGAGAGGAGGACTCGCCAAGGCCAGGATGGGGGGAGGATGCTGGTTTCTGTGCCCCTAAAAGCCAGGAAATGCCTGGCACGCTGGCACCTGCTAACATGCAGGGCACGCACATGAAGCCCTTGGCCCGTGGCGTCACAGAGGAACCCGGGCAGGTGTCCAGCACTGCCAGAATGGAGACCTCCCAGCTAGTCCCAAAGGGGAGTCTCCCATCTCTGCCTCTGGGGGAGGAGGGGGCAGGGATGAAGCCGCCCCCAGATGCAGCACATAAAGTCTTGGCACACGATGTCAAGAGCAGTCCCACAGACTCAGGGAAGCTGGCCGCCCCCCAGGACATCCCAACAATCGCTTTACCCGAGGGTGACTTAGAAGACCAGCCACTGCCGTGGCAGCTGGGAACTTGTTGGGAAGAACAGACACAAGGTGCCAATAGTCACTTTTTGTCTACGCCCAGGGCAGGGCCGCCCGGGAGAAGACCCGTGCGTGGTGAGATGGCGACTTCCCCCAACCCCAGCTCCCTGGGGGAGAGCAGCATGTGCTCCCCTGCTGCCAGTGAGCTGGAGCTACTGCCGCAGGAGCCCCCTCTAGCCAGCCCCTGGGCCAGCCCCGGCCCTGCCAGGCTCACCAGAAGGGAGGACCTGACCCACACCCTCGAGTGGGAGGCCAGCTCAGACCCCCAACTCGAGCCCTCGGCAGAAGACCTCCGGACGCTCTCTCCGCGAGACTCACTGCCAGACATGGCCTCCGGCTCTGCAGGCGCCCCCGGGGGGCCGGCGCTCCCTGCTCGGCTGGAGAGGACGGCCAGCAAGCCGCCCGCAGTCCCACCCAAGACAGAGAGGGCCCTGCGGCGGGCAAAGAAGCTGGCAAGCAAGAGGAGAAAGACCGACCAGTTGCCAGAGAAGCGCGGCGAGTCCCGGGAGGGAAAGCCCTGCCCAGAGGACTTGGAGTGGACAGAGCGAAGGCCACCGTCCCCTGGAGAGAGGCCACGACACAGCTTCCCCGCGGTGCGCTCCGTGCCCCCTCCTCTGCATCGCCACTCCGTGTCCGGCTTCTCGGAGCCCGTCAGGAGGCAGCCAGGGGGGCCCCAGTCCCTCACGCCCTTGTCCGCTTACCCCGCCACCCAGAAGGTGCTCCAGGACCCCCAGTCCGGAGAGTACTTTCTCTTCGACTTGCCACTCCAGGTGAAAATCAAGACCTTCTACGACCCGGAGACAGGCAGGTACGTCAAGGTCTCCATCCCCTCGTCCGAGCGGGCCTCCCCTGAGCCGCCCCTGCTGGAAGCCCCGGCCGCCCCCTACCTGCTGTACCCCGGCCTCCAGCCCGTGCCCGTGACAGCCGTGACGCCCCTGCGCTGCTCCTCTCAGCTCTCCACCCCCACCTTCCTCAGGCAGGGCCCTCGCGCCCCAGGGGCCGCCGGAGCCCGGCCCCAGAGTGCCCACGAGGCTGGACTGCAGCTGGCCCCCGGGCCCCAGGGAGACCCCACCCAGCACTCTGCAGGCCAGCGCCCCCAGCGGCCTCCCCGGGGCCCAGAAGAGGAAGGTGCAGAAGCTCCGGGCCTGGGCATCATCTCCACAGACGACCTGGAAGACTTTGCCACAGAAGGGATTTCTTGAGAATTTCAGCAGACGACCCCCACCCCCAGATAAACCCAGAGGAGCTTACTTCCCCTGCCCAGAACAAGTAACACACACACGCATGCACGCACACACAACACCACATGCTTAGCCATTGGAGATCCCTAGAGTCCAGGGAAGTGGGGGTGCTGAGACAGCCCCCTCTGGAGGCCCCCAGGCTCCCTTCTGATGAAGGGTGCTGCTTGTGAGACAGCCCCTCCGAGGCCCTCCCGGATCCTCTTCGCTCCCCTCTCCCACCCTCCCTCCCTGTCCTGGCCGTCCCTGGTCCTGAGCCTCCCTCTGCCCCTGTGCCCACCCAGACGCCCGAGCCCCCCAGACACAGTAGCCAGTTCCCAGGTCCCTCAGGGAGAATTGGACGACCCCCAAGGCAATCTCGCAGGAATGTTTGTTTGCGTCAGATCGGTTTTCTTCACAGGGGGAGACTCACCTCTGAAAGCTGTTTTCTGGTAAAGAGAAGGCCACCTTTTAAAAAATGAAACAGGGTTGCAGCTGTGGTTCTGTCCCTGGACTCCTACCCTCCTGCGGGCAGCGGGGTCAGGTCTGGCAGGAGCTGCCTCCCCACCAACTGCAGCCCCAAATCCCACCTCATTCCTGCAGCCCGCCTCTGCCTTCTAGGGGCCAGGCCCTCCGCTAGTTCTGGGGAGCAAAGACAAGGAAGACCCAAGACCAAGGCCAAGGATGGCCTGGGGAAGCTGAGTCAGGCCCTGACCATCCCCATTTGGTGACCTGCACTTGTGCCCTGCACTCAAAAGGAAACTGTGTCCTGCCCCTGCCCCCAATCCCTGGCCTTTGGGGATCTGGAGGAAAATATCTGAATCACCCCGAGGGAGTAGAGTGTGGCAACAGCACACTTAAGACTTTGGCGGTCTGAGAGCGTGTACCCACTGAGGCCGGGAAGGAAGCCAGTGGGTCCTCGTGGGCTTCTGCTCGCGGTTTCTGCTGAAGCCTCTTAATTCTTGTTCTGTGGGAAACGCAGGAAGAAAAAGCCCCTCCCTCTTTGTTTAGAAACCTCAGCAGCTGGCAGGCCTGTGCTGCTCAGGCCCAGCGGACGGGCAAAACACACGGCCCTTGCTCTATTGATAAGGGTGCTATTTCCACACAGGGAGACAGGGAGACTCACAGCCCACCGAGTCCCAGACTCGTCCAAATACAGGGCTCAGAGGACATTCCACGTCATGATTTGGATTCAGGATTTTATACCTATTTGCTTTCCCAACAAGTGTAGCCACACTTGACTTACATTGTGAAAATACTAAACACACACACACACACACACACACACACACACCAGCCCACTGCCACTCAGTTTGGCCACCTGATGAGTCAGCAGGATGACCAGCCAGGAGGGCAGGCAGGCCACTGTCCCAGAAATTGGGTTCCCCTGAGTCACTCATTAGGTGCAAGTGACAAGAACAAAGTTGTGTTTTGACTCTGCCACCAAAGCACCTCTAGCATTCTATTTTATTTTCGTCTTACTAAAATATGAAAAATAATGTCTCATTTAAAAATTCTCAGGGCCCCAGGAAAATAATTTCCCAACAAAAGAAGAATCCTTCAGTTCAATAATAAACACAGTTATAGTAACTATGTCCCCACAAGGAAAAATATTGCTTTGGGGAACTTATTTGGGGAAGGAATCATCTTCTTAGAAACAATATTGGCAGGGTCGTGGGCGGAGCTAAAAACACAAAGTCTTAGCCCAGCAAGTCAGCTAGAAGGAAGCCCGCACTGCTTCCAGCAAAGGGCCTCTGCTCCTAGAAGACGATTATGCCCCACGGAAAGTGAGGTGAGAGTCCCTACCCAGGGAAGCCCGACTCTCTAGCCAGTGAAGTCCTCTTCTTTCTGCTTGTTCATGACGGATGTCAGTGCCTCCTTGCTCCCTCCCTCCCTCCCTCCACTCTCTCTCTTCCTTTCTTCCTGCTTTTCCTTCCTTCCTTCCTCCTCTCTCCTTTTACAAACATTTGTAATGTGGGTGCCGAAGATAACATGATAAGATCCTGTCTCTGCACTCCAGAGGTTAAAATCTAACCAAGAAGAAAGACAATCACAAGCCCAGTGTGAGGTAATTTACCAGATTGCTCTGGGGCGCACCCAAGGCTGCCTGGCAGAAGGGCCTCCTTCAGGAGAGGGCAGCCAAGCCAAGTCAAGAAACACAAAGTGGTGCATCAACTGAGGAAGAAACCAGAATCTCCCCAGCTTTAATCTGTCTATTAAAGACGACCCTGATTAAATACTAATAGGCTTGACTTGCCATATCAAAGTGTATTGATTTAGCTAACTGTTCATCAGCATTTCTAGTCAGCACAAAAGCTGAACCAGCGTAGTCTTGTAGGATAGACCTTTATTGATAAGCCCTTAGGGTTCTGAGCTGGTACTTCACTCCTGCAGGTTGCCCAGAAGCGTGCACTTAGCAGGAGGTGGTGAGAGGCACGGGCGTGCTGCTGGCGGAAGCTGCGGGTGCCGCCTGCATCTTCCGCTTAGTGCACTGGCTCTGTCCCATGCGCCGCGGCCCCTCTCAGGGTCTCCGGGGAGTGAACGGTTGGAGTCCCGGGGCTGTTCAGCTACAGATGCCTGAGAACTCACAGTGTCAAACACGCACTACCCATGTGCCAGCCCCTGAGTAGGGCCTGAGCCTGGGCTCAGCGCTCACGGCAAAGCTGTGGGGGTGCCTCCTTAGCACCATTATACTGCAATGGACGCACAGGCATGGGACAGGGCGAAACCGCCACAGTCACACGGCCAGCGCGAGGAGCCAAAGCAGGGACTCGGCCTCTCACTTCTGGGTGGACTCTCTCAGCCGCCAGCCAGTGCCTCTCTGAGACCACAGACCAGCAGCCCCCCATCACCAGGAGCAGGTTAGAAATCCAGAGTCCCAACCTGCCTCTTCGCAAGGTCCCCGACGTGATTGGTTCATTTGCGTGCTGGGCTCTGAGAAGTGCCGCAGCCTCGCTTAGCCTAGATCGATGTCGGCGGGTGCGTTGCCTGTCTTCATGTCTCCCGGCTCTGCCGTGCGAGGCAGAAGAGAGGCTGACGTGTCCGGGTGGGAGAGCTGCAGCTTAGGAAGTGGCTTTATAAGTGACATAAGGGAGGCATCTCTGATGGCGTGTTGTCGTGACATGACCTGCGTGGCTGGGCTGCTGAGCTCCCGGTCACCAGGCATGCACGATGCCAGCTGTGTCAGAAGCCCCTGAGCTGCAGGCGGGGCTCTGCTGTGCCAGCGGAAAGGGCTCGGAGTCCACCCGGAGGATGGCCATGGCGTGTGAGGCGGCAGCACTTACATGTGAAAGAGGTGCTCCATGGCAAACCTGAATCGTCGCTGTGGAAAACATTTTGGCCCAGATAACATCATGAGATTGGACACAATCGTCTGTGTGGGTCTCCTGTACCATTCAGATATAAAGTCCAAGGTGAGCAGAGAGAACTCGGGGCCCTGTCGCCAGAGGTTAGGCCTCCTCAGCGTCACTTCTGCAGAGCCGCCCAAGCAGAGGGCTCTTCCCTCTCACCAAGTGTCTGGGTGGGTCCCTGGTAGATCCCTCCCTTACCTGCCAGCTGCCAGCCAGGATGCCTAGCAGGCCTAGGCTTTAGAATCACCTGGGCACTTATTAACAAGACAGTTCCAGGATGGTTCCGATTTACCCCATCAGACTCTCCAAGCATCAGGGAAGGGTCGCTGCAGATACAAAAGCTCCCAGGAGATCCTGATGCACCCAGATTGGTAAACCCCACCCCAGAGCAGAGCTCCTGCACCTGGCCCAGCACACTGGCCAGATGTTGCCCAGCAGGGACCCTTCTGTGAAAGGTTACGAGGAAGGAGGGCAGGTCTGGGCTTTCCCGGGGGCAAGGAGAGCTCAGGGACACGACTTTTCTCCAAGTGGAAAGCCATGGCCAGACCTCCTGGTGCAGCCACTAGCCCTGCCCAAAGCCAGGCCCGGCACGTGGTGGTGACTCGGCTGTGTGCCCATTTGCCCCTGCTGCTGACTGCTTCCTCTCCTCAGGGCCCAGCCCCTCTAGGGATGCCCCAGAGCTTGGCAGGGCGCCATGGACTGCTCTTCCCCAGAAGGGAAGAGGAGAGGCTTTCCAGGAATAAAGAGTTCCCTCTTTGGGGAAATTCAAACTTTCCCTATGAAGTTTTGATTATTGAGTCTCCAGAAATTACTTTGCAATTGACAGTTTACAGGAGAAAACGACTACACATTTATTAACATGAAAGCCCAGGGAAGTCCCACAAAGTATAAAACTCAAAGAAGGGCCAGATGGTTGAAGTTTAAATACGCTCTTCTTAGGGGAGAGGAGTGGGGGGTATAAGCACTTTTAGAGGAAGAGCAAGTGATTATTTTTTAGGGGAGAAGAATGGGCTCAAAGAACAGACAACAGCCCAGGACAAAGTTTGTCTGGGTTCCGGTCTGGTATCTACTCCAGTCTGCTTCCCTGCAAGCTAATCTTCCCTGTTTGGTGAGAGTATAGGGTGGGCCAACGCATTGCACTCCCTCAGAGAAAGACGTTCAGAGAAACCCCCTGAGCTTCAGGAGAGGCTGAGGGGCAGGGACGAGAGACGGGGTGGGAGATCAGAGAGACCTTGATTGCGAGGCCACGTCTTTAGTCAAAGTCCTCAGCATGTCAAAACTCCATGCTTTGGGGTGTCATTTTCTGAGCCCGAACACCTCTGACAGGGTGAAGCCCGGGACTCTGACTGCCACCTCTCCAGTGGCGGGTTCGTTCACCTGGCGGATATCAAGTCAGGAGACACAACCAAGTCAGGAGCTCGGGGGGTCATTACTCTCCACGGGGAGCACACTAGGGTAATCCCAAGGCAGGGTGTCCCCAAACAAGAGGCTTGGGCCAGTTTTGTCAGCGTAGGGTGACGAGGCGCGATCTGATTGGATCCGGCAATGAGGTGATGCTGGGAGGCATGATCTGACTGGACCCTGCCATGGCGTGCCAGGGCCCAATCTCACTGGATCCTGGGTCCTATGTGGCTTCCTAATTCAGTCCCCCTTCCTTGGGCCGAGCACTTAGATTCCTGCCATGGTTGTGCACTTGGTTCATCTGGGCATGCCCAGGCCCGTGACCTAAAACCTGGGGGGTCTATGCAACTGAAATGCAACTCACAACTTTGTCACATAAAAGTTGAGCCATATCTACAGGACCAACACAAGTACACATTTGACGAACGTCCCTAATCATCGTCCCCAAGCAGAAAGCCAAACTTCCTGTGCTCATCACTTGCCAAAATGCAGTTTTAAATTTTTCTTTTACTGTCTTAGCATTTTTCTCGAGCCTTGGCTTGCTCTGGGCACTGCCACACTCACCCTGGGTTTCCAGGTCCTTGCCCATCATTGGTCCTCCTCCTGGACCCCCGCACTACCCCGTCACTGGCAGCTGGCCCTCCCCGTCTCAAGAGCCCCTCTGGAGGGATGTCGTGGGCGCCTGCCTTCCTGTCCCGTCGCCTCTGTCTTTCTCCAGTCTGGAACTTCAGGCTGCTGCATTGTGCTTTCCCACTCCCAAACGCCAGACACCGGTCAGTCTCACCCAGCGTTCTGTGCTGAGCCCGTTCTTCCTCACTGAGGAAAACAGAAAGTGTCACCAGCCAAGCCAGGCGTCAATCAAGTGGTCTGCTTCCCGCACCTGTGACCCGCCGCGTGCCTGCATGGGGACTGGCTGCTGCCCAGGGCGGTGTGAGCTCCTGGGCCTCCTCCCCATCTGTCCTGGTCACATGCAGTGCCCACGGCTCTACTGCCTGGTGTGCTGGTTCCCCAGAAGGTGGCTGCGTTCTGATTGGAGCCTCTTGGCCAAGAGGCCGTCACTGGCCTCGAGGGAAATGCAAATCCAAACCACAGTGAGATGCCATTTCACACCCAGTAGGATGGCTACTATTAAAAAAAATAAAAAGGAAAATAACAAGTGTTGGCAAAGGTGTGGAGAGAGTGTGCACTGCCTGGTGGTCCAAGCCACAGTCCTGGGTGCCACTCACCTGATCCCAGGCTCTTGCCCCCAATTCAATCGGGCCCCAAACTTGTCAATTCTGCATCTAGGTCTCTACCAATCCATCATCCATCTGCACCCCCTACCCCTCACCCAGACTGCTGTCGGCCTTCTCCGTGCCCCCACTTCCTGTACTACCTCCTTCCCAAACATTCCCCACAGGGTACCCACTCCCCAGTCCACCACCCTGACCCAGAACCTCCTAGAATGTTCCTGTCCACCTCAGGATAGAGCTGGGCTCCAGGACACAGCATGCAAGGTCCCCACACACTGGGACCTCTGTCCCCTCCAGCCGCATCACCTGCCTGTCCCTACAGCTCCCTTAGGCCCCAGCCACCTGAGCTTCTTTGAGGGGACCAAACGGGCCATTCCACCCTGTTGTGCATGCCCTTTCTTCTGTGGCTGTGTTAAAGCCTGTCAGCCAATTCTTAGACCTGCTCCCTCAGGAGATGAGAAAACACTAGGCCACTTCCGCTGGCCCTCAGGAACACACACTCCTGAAGTTGCAGCCGCCACGGGCAGTCCAGTTATGCTAGGTCACTCTCTGTAAGGAAGCCCACGCCAGCGGGTGTGGAGATGTGGCCTGGGGGGCTGGGACCCGTGGAAAAGCGGGCCTGCTGCTCAGCTCCAGCCAGGACCTGACCCACACAGCTGTGAGGGACAATAAAGGGACTGTTGTTTCAAGCCACTAGGTGTTGGAGTGTTTTATTACCAGGCGACAGATAACCAGAGCCCTCTCTCCCAGGCTCTCGCTTTCCACCCCGCCCTCTCCCTGCCTCCTCCTGTCTACTTCCTGCAGGTCCTAACTATACAGCCGTCTCTTGTCTACCTCCTGTGTACCCTAAGGTGCCCCAGCCTAGACACCGTGTCCTCTGGGAGGCAGTCCCTGATGCTGACTCCTAGCATGCGCCTCACTTTCTGAGTCTGCCAGCACCGTGCACCCCCATCGCTGTAGCTGCCTACTCACCCTTTGTCTCCCTCACCCGCTCAGCAGTCAGTTTAGAGGGAGGGATCCTGCCTGTCCACACGATTGCTGCATCCCCAGCGGCTGACACAGTGCCAGGTACAAAGTAGGCAACCAGTGAACATCACTGAATTCAGCAGAATTGTTTTAAATTGTTGAGGTGAAGCCAGAAAAAATAATCTTTGGGGACAGCAACCAAAGCCATTTTGACAGCGTCTTCACTTTTTTCAACTGGTTGTTGGACACCACGCAGGTCAGCTCCAGTCCCAAGCTGGAATGGGTGCTCTGCTCCCCCAACCCCTGTGTGGTAGGCAGGTTGCACCCCACAGATGGGTCCCAGGGACCCGAGGCCCAAGAACAGGTGTCCCACAATGCCACCCCTAGGTAAGTACTCATACTTCACTAATGTTCTTTGATGAGAAATTCCACATCTGCCAACAAAAGGCAGCCAAAAGGGCTTGCTGGCACTCACAACAACATCCAAAACCCACATTAGGACCAAACTATCATTTGGTTTTAGGAAGAGGACATTAGGCAAATTGTATTAAGCGAACATGGTGAATGTTCCTGAATTCTGTGTTTATTACCATGGGGAGAACTCGGCATCAGACTACAGTCTTCCGAAGTATTTCATCGTTGTTTTGTTGCCACGTGGAAAGGCCAGGTTAGTATAGAAGGATTTTAACTTTTGAGTCACCTAGGAAAAATCAGGGGTGCTACCCTTCAGGACCAGGAGAGTAAACTAAAGTAGTTATTTTCTCTCTCTTCCCATTTCCCCTCACACCAATGAATCTTTCTATTAATAATTTTAGTTCCATAAATGGAGAAATAAATATTATGACAGCAAAACTGTCTCTAAAAGATAAATAGCATCACAACCTAAAGTATCCACACATCTAGCTTTAAATCTGTTAGTAGGATTTGAACATTACCAAGCACTGAGGAGCTCTAAAGAATTCTAGAGTGCTCACTTCAGCAGCACTTATACTAATATTAGAATGATACCAAGAAAATTAGCATGGCCCCTGTGCAAGGATGACATGCAAATTCATGAAGAGTTCCATTTTTTTTTTTTTAATTAAAAAAGACACTTGCACTCAAGTGCGTATAGCAGCACAATTCACAGTCACAAAGATGTAGAAATAACCCAAGTGCCCATCAATATGAGTGGATTAATAAAATGTGGTATATGTATACTATAGAGTCTACTCAGCCATTAAAAAATGGTGACCTAATACCTATTGTAACAACCTGGATGGAACTGGAGACCATCCTCCTAAGTGAAGTTTTATAAGAATGGAAAAACAAACACCACATGTATGCACTATTAAATTGGAACTAAATGATCAACACTCATGTGTACACTTGGTAGTAAAATTCAATGAAAATCAAACAGGTTGGGGGGAAGAAGGGATGGGTAAATTCATACCTAACAATGCATACTATGTAGGTGATAGGCACACTTATACCTTTGGCTCAAACTGTACAAAAGTAATTCATGTAACCAAAACATTTGTACCCCCATAATATTCTGAAAAAAAAAATTCTAGAGCATCCACAGGATGCTTGATATCTTCATATCTCAATAAATTTTTCTATCAGTTTTTGAAACTGGTATCTTTTAGAGTTTTTAGGATAAGCCACACAGAGATTTTTTTGATGCCCCCAAAAGTTCCAGCAGCTTCTTTTAAGCATGTTCTCGAGGCTCCAAAAACTTGAAACCAGTTGACCCCAGCTAAGCACAATTGTTCAAAAATACCCAGGCCACACTCTTCCCAGAGTATATTATCTTCACTGACAAGGCTGGCCCACCCCGCCCTGGGAAAGACCTTTGCCTCTTACACTCCGTGTGGCGGAGGGGTGGGGCAGATACCACTAGAAGCCAAGGGAAAGAAGGAATAAATCCCCTCCAAAATGCCCATGTCATATTTGAAACTAATCTGAGTCCTCCACTCTATTGGCAGATGCTAAGTCCTATAGTTTGAAGGTGTCTCCCAAAGTTCATGTGTTGGAAACATTCCCCAATGCAGCAAGTGTTGATAGGTGAGACCTTTAAAAAGTGATTAGGTCACGAGGGTTCTGCCCTTGTGAGTGATTAATGCTGTTACCCTGGGATTGGGTTGGTTTACGAGGGAGTGTGTTCCTGGTCAAAGGATGAGTGCGGCCTCTTCCCTCTCTCAGGCACTGCCCTCTCACCCAGGTGACGCCATCCACTGTGTTGTGACACAGCTAGAAAGCCCTCTCCAGATGCAGCCACTTGATCTTGAATTTCGCCGCCTCCAGAACCATGAGCCAAATAAACTTCTGTTTTTTACAAATTAGCCAGTCTGCAGTATTCTGTTATAGCAGCACAAAATGGACTAAGACACTAAGTCCACTATGAACTTGTCTGAGACTGGCTTTATCAGTAATCTAACCAGCAAAGATCATATCCATGTGTATGTGGTTATATATGTTTATTTTATCGAACTAACCCGGGACCATTAAGGTGAAGCAAATTGTGTGCCCTGTGGATTAGCTGAAACAGTCCTGGACTTCTCAGAAACCTTGATGGAGTATCCCACAATTGTATTAATTGAACAATTTAGGAATTTTAAACTTTAGATGATCATTCATTTCCTTTTCTATTTTATTTTTATTTTTGTTTATATAGTAGGACTTAAACAAATGAATTTTAATCTTAGTTTTAAAGATTATAAAAAGTTTTTGTGTCTATACATATGGCCCTTGAGGACATAGCTTTCACCACACTACAGGATATGATCTCCATGCAGTCATATAAACCTGCAGATTCATTTTCCTTGAGTGCCTGACACTGTTTATTACTTCTCCATGTATGGCTAAAAAGAATGACCTATCTTTCTGCATAAAGCTGTGTTGCTTTTGATGTTGTGTTAGCATACACAGAAGTGTGTACACTAAGGTTCTTCATGTGGCTCAGATGTAAACCCTGGTAACCTTGAGAGTTAAGTATGCTTCCATTCATGTTTATGCTGGAATTTTTCTCTATATATCACCAATAAATGGTAACATTAAATTTTTTTATTAACTTATTCTCAAATGCCACTACTGCTAGGCTTGTCCACTCCCAACTTGCCCCCTACCTTTTTTAATTTTTAAGAAAAATAATTGTAATGCTTGTGATTCCATCTGGACAAAACTCTGAAGATCTGAAATAACTTTATATCAAATCATAATCAATAAACAGCTACTAATGAAAAGTGGGGGTGGGATACAAGAAGTTCAACAAACCCCAAGGACTTTTCTAAGTAAATCTGACCCTATGTTTATGACCCTAGAGAAGATTTGCTAGGTCGAGTGTAACTATCAGAGGGATTCCTTTCTCTCTGCCCTTTGGGCAGAGACTCCAGCAAGCCAAGTGAGGTGTGTCCCTCTAAGGTGGCATCAGTAGGCCCACCCAACTGGGGCATTCTGATTTAAACCAAAAGCCTTTTGGACTTTTAATTGTAATTTGGTTACCAAAGGGAATCTGCTTAAGAATGATTTTATCATACTCCATGAATAAGCTCATAAGTAAATTTACCAATCACTTAAATTAATCACAATAACTAAGTAAGCTACACATAGTGAAAGCATGCCGCCCTGTTCCCAACAGGGTCCTTCTTCATGAAACAATATGAAGTTTTAGACATTGGATGACAGGCAACACAGGACTGGAATCCTGAAGAAAAAGGAAACACAAAAGGTGAGCGCTGTGAGCGCTGTGATTCCAACAGCTTATTGTCTGCAGGCAATTTCAGTCTGGAGTGCAGGGAGGGGGAACACAAGCAGAGCCTTGGGGTTTGTCTTTGTGACCACAGAGATCAGCATTTCAAGAGGTCCAGAAAGCCAGAATTTGCAGGACAGAATACTGGGTGGGAGGAAGCTTCGCAGAAGAAAAGCTCTGGAAATCTGCAGAGGCGTCTCCTCCAGTCTTCGGCTTCCATATATGTATAAGAGGAAACTTCCTAAGTGAACACATAGGTACTACAGTAATAGGGTATTGGGCAGGTGGGAGAGGGGAGGGCGGCGGGTATATACATACAGAATGAGTGAGATGTGCACTATCTGGGGGATGGTCACGCTGGAAACTCAGACTTAGGGGGGGAAGGGCATTTATTGAAACCTTAAAATCTGTACCCCCATAATATGCCGAAATAAAAAAAAAAAAGAGGAAACTTCCAATGCCAGGAAAAGAACCACAGCAATGCACGAGCAGAACAAGGCCCAGTGCTCGTACCAGTTGGGAAGAGTTCCCGTCCCAACCGTCAGAGCCAAAATGCCTCACAAGACAGAGCGCTGGATGGACTTTGAGATGGGCATCGCCTCAGTGTCGGGGCTAAGAAAATCTTAGAATAAAGGCTCCCTGGACCTACCCTTTAAAAGCCCAAAAGTAAGCCTATAAAGCTTCAGTGTCCTATATGGTAGCCACTAGCCAAATGTGGCTATTTAAAATTAAATTAAATTTAAAGTCTAGTTCCTCAATTTCACTAGCCAAATAGAGAGTGCTCACAGCCACATGTGATTAGTGACAACCATTTTGCACAGCACAGATTGTAGAACGTTTTATTACCGAAATAAGTTCTAAAGGATACGGCTGATTTCGAGTAACTCAGTTGTTCACCAGACAAAATATGACTTCATTTAAAATAATACAACAAAATCCAGCAACCAGTAATATAAAAATCACAATGCTTAGTATCCAGTGAGATATTACCAGGCACGTACAAGCAAGAAAATACAACTCATAACCAGGGAAAAAATTCATTCAATAGAAATAGACCCTGAAATGGAAGAAATGAGGAGATAGCAACAAGAGCATGAAAACAGTGATTCTAAATATGTTCCACATGTTACAAAATGTAGAGGAAAACATAAGCATAATGAGGAGAGAAACGTAAGCTATAAAAAATAACTCAAATATAATTTCTGCAGATAAAATAATATAATGTGAAATGAAAATACACCGGATGAAATTAACAGATTAGACAATTGAAAAAAAAATCAGTGAATTAGAAGATATAGCAATGGAAATTACATAATATGAGACACACAAAGAAAGACTTTTTAAAAAGTTAACAGCATCAGTGGCCTGTGGGATGATATCATGAGGTTTCATATACATTTAATTGGAATCAAAGGGGGAAAAGAAAAAGGGAAGAGAAAAATTTGAGGAAATAATGGTTGATTTTTCAAAATTTGATAATAGACATAAACCCAGGGATCCAAGAAGCTCAGCAAACTCCAAGCTATACAAATCTAAAGAAAACCATGCCAACTGGTGATAAAGAGAAAATTTTAAAAGTGGCCATAGAAACTGATACATTGCATTTAAAAGATCAAAGATAAGAATTACAACAAACTTATCTCCAGAAACTATGCAGTCAAGCGACAAAAAAGCAACATCTTTAAAGTACTAAAATAAACACTCCATCAACCTGGAATTCTTTGCCCAGCAAAAATGTATTACAAAAATAAAGGTTAAATAAAGTCCTTCAGACAAAAATCTAAAAGAACTTATCTCTGGAAGATTTGTAGCTCAAGAAATACAAAAACAAGCTCTTCAGGCAGAAGGAAAATGATACCAGATGTCAATCTGGAAATCTGGATATATAGGGTATCTCAAAAATCACCATTCATAAGGGAAAGTGGGAAATTATAGCTAAATGTGCCTTTATGCACAAAATATTCATTAAAAATTTTACAAAATTTTTCCTTTGTAAGGAGACTTTTGGTACATCCTGTACACTAAAGAATTAAAAAACCCTAAAAATAGTAAATATGCGGGTAAACAAAAAAAGACTTTTTTCTTACATTTAATATATTTAAAAGCTAATTGTTTAAAGCAAAAGTAATGGTAATGCAGTGTGGGATTTATATAAACAGAAGTAAACTATATGTGAAAATAGTTTAAAGACAAAAGGAGCTCAAGAGAAGAATACTGTTGTAAGGTTCTTATGATGCATAAGAAGTGTGATAATATTATTGGGAGGTTGTTTTAAATTATGGATTAAATTATAAATCCTAGAGCAACCACTAAAAAAACAAAGCATGAGATTAAACTAATAATGGAGTAAAATAAAATTATAGAAAATAATTTACCCAAAAGGAAAGGGAAAGAGAAAGAAGGAATAAACAGGATACAGGACAAATATCAAGATGGTAGACTTAAACCCCAAATATGTAACTATATTAAATAGAAATGGCCTAACCAACCCGATTCAGAGACAGAGATAGTCAAATTGGAGAGAAAAACAGAAACACAATTATAATCTGTCAATAGATATTCACTTTCAATATAAAGTTATAAACAATTTTTAAAAGTAAAAGCACAGAAAAAGATATACCATGCTAACACTAATCAAAATAAAGCTAACATGCCTACGTCAATATCAAACAAAACGGGTCTCAGAGAAATAAATACTGCCAAGAATAAAGACAGTGGATACATTGTGATAAAGGGTCCTGATTAAAAACAAAGCTTCAAAATTCACGAAGCAAAAAACTTATAAAATGAAAAGGAGAAATATAAAAATATATATAATTATAGCTAAAGGTTTCAGCTCTTAGTATAATAATTGATACAAGTAGACACAAAATCAGTAAGTATATAGAAGATTTGAAAAACACTATCAACCAACTTGATCTAATTGACATTTAATAGTACTTCAACCAACATCATAAAAATAAAAAATCTTTTCATGTACACATGGAACATTTACTAACATAGACCATATTCTGGGCCATAAAATAAGTCTCTATAAATTTCAAAGAATTCAAATAATAAAAAATGTGTTCTCTGACAAAAATAAAATTAAATTAGAAATCAATAACAGAAATATATCTAGAAAATATATCTAAAAATATATATATACCCCCAAATATTTGGAAACTAACATACTTCTAAATAACCCATGGATCAAAGAAAAAATCTAAAGGAAAATTAGAAAATATTTAACTGAATGTAAATGAAGACACACATTCTAAAATTTGTGGGATGTAGTTAAAATACCACTTAGAAGGAGAGTATATTAATAGTACTAAATGCCTCTGTTAGGAAAAAAGAAAGGTCTCAAATCAATGACTTCAGTGTCTACCTTAAGAAACTAAAAAAGGAAAAGCAAAATAAAATTCTTAGTAAACAGAAGAAAGGAAATAATAAACATCAATTTTTTTAAAAAAGACAACAAGAAGGGGAAATCAATGAAACTATAAGCTGATTCTTTAGGAAGCTCAAAAAAATGGATAAAACTATAGCCAGACTGATGAGAACACAACAAGAGAAACACAAATTGCCAAAGCAGGAATGAGGGAAGGGATATAACTACAGATTCTATAGAAATTAAAAGAATGCAAAGAAGACCAGACACAGTGCCACAGGCATGTGGTCCCAGCTACTCAGGAGGCTGAGCCGAGAGGATCGCCTGAGCCCAGGAGTTGGAGGTTGCAGCAAGCTGTGATTGTGCCATTGCACTCCAGCCTGGGACACAGAGTGGGACTCTGTTTCTAAAAAAACAAGAATTCAAAGGGAAATATGGTTCATGCCCCTTGTGCCAAGAAATTTGACAACTTAGATGAAAAGGGGCATAATCAAAGAAAGACACAAACTATCAAAACTCTCTCAAAAAGAAATATGTAACTCAAATAGCCCTATATCTATTAAAGAAATTAAATTAGTAGTTTAAACACCTTCTAACAAGAAATTCCCCAGGTCCAAATAGCTTCACTAGTGAATTATACCCAACTTTTAACGAAGAAATAAATAAACTATATAAACTCCTCCAAAAACCTAAAAAGGAAAAAAAGTCTTTGTAGTTGCTTTTTTTTGTATTTTTATACAAAACCAGAAAAAGACATTACCAAAAAAGAAAAAGAAAAATATTGACCAATATTTCTCATGAATATAGATGTAAAAATTCTTACCAAAATTTTAACAAATTTTATATATAGTTATATATAATTATATAACTATATATATATAAAACTTCATATTATATATATATAATATATATAACTTCATATTATATAGTTATATATAATATGAAGTTATATATAATAATATATAGTTAGATATAGCCTATTACATATAATATATAGTATGAATTTATTATACTAATTTATATATTATATAATTTATATGACATGTAATTATATAAAATGCATCATGACCCAAAAACCCCAAATGTCCTACAACTGAAAAATAAAAGAACTTGCTGCCTTCATGCAAGGGAATGATGCTCAGTAATAAAAAGGAATGAACACCCACGAATCTCCATTGCATTTTTGCCAAAAGAAAGAAGCCAATCTCAACAGCCCACCTATAAAATGGAGTCCCATATGATTCCAATTATATGACATTCTAGAAACGGCCATAGTATAGAGACAGAGAACAAATCTGTGGGTGCCAGGAATCAGAGTTTAAAGGGAGTTTAACTATAAGGCAACACAAAAGAATTTTGGAGGGTAATGGAAATGCCCTATAGCTTGATTGTGGTAGTGGCTCTACAATTATACATGTGTTAAAACTCATAGAACTGGGCCGGGCGCCGTGGCTCAAGCCTGTAATCCTAGCGCTCTGGGAGGCCGAGGTGGGCGGATCCTTTGAGCTCAGGAGTTCGAGACCAGCCTGAGCAAGAGCAAGACCCCATCTCTACTATAAATAGAAAGAAATTAATTGGCCAACTAATATATATAGAAAAAATGAGCCGGGCATGGTGGCACATGCCTGTAGTCCCAGCTACTTGGGAGGCTGAGGCAGCAGGATTGCTTGAGCCCAGGAGATTGAGGTTGCTGTGAGCTAGGCTGACGCCACGGCACTCACTCTAGCCTGGGCAATAAAGTGAGACTCTGTCTCAAAAAAAAAAAAAAAAATACTCATAGAACTGTACACTACAAAGGCCAATTTTTACTGTAATTATTCCTAAAAAACCAGATTAAAAAAAGATAGTACTACTACACACCCATAAGAATCACTAAAATTTTAAAACTATCAATACGAAATATTGTCAAAGGAAATTTTTATGCATTGTTGACGGGAGTGAAAATTTGTGCAGTCTCTGTGGCATTACCTGCCAGAGTTGATTCCTGCGTACCCGATACCATCAGTTCCGTTCCAAGGTATGTGTCTAAGAACTGCATACATGTGCTCACTGGAAGGGAGGTAAAAGACTATTCCTAGCACCATTCTTTGTAAAACTGCAGATTGATAACAACGCAAACAGAGTTGATGAGCAGCATGGACAAACATTGTGGAACATTCATTGAAAGCTTACAACGCGACAAAATCCTGCGGACTGTGGCTGCAATCGACACCACCACAGGAGAGCCTCAGCCACGGTGAGCTAAAGAAGCCAGCCTGAAATGTCTGCATTACACCCAAAAGAAGTAAAAATTCTTCATGGAGTTACAAGCTGGATAGCAGAGGGAGGGGCAGCATGGAGAGGGAAGACTGAGGCAGGAATTTGCAGGATGGTAATTTGATTTGATTTTCCCTGACTGGGTAGTGATTACACAGGTGTGTTCACTTTGAGATAATGCATTGAGTTTTACGAGCTATGCACTTTGCTGTTTATGTGTTAAATGCATTGCTAAAGAGTTCTATCAACTATCATGAAATAACATTTTATGTTCATCAATTTAGTAAAATATCTAGATATCTGGACAGGTGGGCGGGTGGATGATCCATGGTGGGTGGATAGGCAGATGCACAGGTAGGGACAGGTACAGATGTACAGCTGACAGTACCTTGTTTAAAGAACATGGGGGTAAAGAAGAGATTGTGACATTGTTTATAGAGCTTTTAACTGACAAGTAATTTGGTGTTTTCTAGTAAATTTGAGATATTAGCAGATATACAGCTAATCTAATTATTAGGCAAATATCTGAGTAAACTTCTCATGCATGAAGCGACATTCAGTGAGTGGCTTCAGACACTGTGCTCATGCCCATTAGATATGACCAAGGTGCTCCCATCTGTCTACTGCAGGAACTTCACCAGCAAAACCACACTGCATGCATTCTGTACTGATTAAGCCTATCATCTGGTTGTTTTAGTACAAATGACATGAAATTAATAAATATCCATAGAAATAATCTCATGCTTAAGACTTTGTTGTTCTCTTAGAACACAAATGGTTTTGGAGGTTGGTTGTACTTGCAAAAATTAAAGTAAAACAAAATAAACTATAAATCAATAGGGTAATAGAAATATAGAATATAGAACATTTCTCCAGTTGAATATCATGCAGCAAGAAATACAAGTAAACTGAAACTACACACGCAAATACAAATCACTCTCATTGATTTAATGTTCACAGGAATGGAATAAATTCAAGTTGCAGAAGAATAAAAAATAAAGAAAACTGGAGTGGCTGTATTAAGATCGGTAAAAGATTTTAGAACAAGGAGTAAATAGAGACATTTCAGAATGATAAAGGAGTTAGTTAATTAAGAAGACATAACAATCATAAATGTGCCTAACAATATATGCCTAACAACAGAGCTCTAAAGTATATGAAGCAAATTAAAGTTGAAATGAAATGGCATCACCAACCCATCAGATTGGCAAAATCATACATTCTGACAGTACCAAGTGTTGGCAAGGATAGGGAGTGATGGCAATCCAAGTACACTGCTTGTAAAGGTATGTATTAACACAAGCGCTATTTTAGTTATCTATTGATATATAACAAAGTATCGAAAACATAGTGGTTTAAAACAAAAAGCCTGTATTTTCTCACGGTGTCATGCGTCAGGAAGGCAGAACTGGCTTAGCGGCATATTCTGCCTTAGGGTCACTCATGAGATTGAATCAAGATGTCGGCTGAGGCCACGCCTGTCTGGCCTTCCCCAGCCAAGGGAGTCTGAGAGAAGGTAGATCCTCCTCTCCCAAAGGGGAGCCCTGAAGATGTGTGACCAAAGCATGCCAGCGTAGAAAATCCCTGCCCACACCCCGCCCCGCAGAGGCGGCTCACGGGCATCACCAAGGAGAGGCCCCACATGTGAGGAGCCAAGGCACAGCTTAGAATCAGGTTGCCTGGCTCACGGCCCCACTGGATCACTGTTCACTCAGTGACTGAGCCACCCACTCCGGCCCTCAGTATCTTCATCTGTAGAATGGGGATCATGCTAATCCCAGCCTCGTACAATGGCGATAGAGGTTAGGTGTGTCACTACCCCCAGTGCCAGGCACCCACTAAGTGCTCGGTAGTGTCAGGCACCGCCACCATCACTCTCTGGTTTCCGGGGCCACAGCCCCTCACTGCTGAACAGAGACCGAAGCCTAGGGACTGCCTGCAGCAGACGCTAAGCATGGCAGATGGCCGTGAGCCCGGCAGGGATGGCCAGGGGCAAGTCCCTCCCGTTCCTGGAGGCTAAGGAGGTCATACCCACTGCACTTCCTCCCCCCAGCAGGCCTGGAAAAGCCGTGAGAGGAACCTGCAGGGGTGCAGGCCCCTGGGCACCGGGGAGGCTCGGGGCTCTGCGGCAGCTGCAGCTGGAGCCTCACACACACACACGGAAACCAGAGCTTAACACAAGACGACTCCTAGACCAAGGGACTGAAACGGGTTCAGATGACCTGGCAAATGTGGCTTAATTAGAAAACAGTAGCGCCCTCCTTTCTTGCGCCAACTCCACGAGCAGCATCAGGAGAAACAAGCTCGGCAGGAGCGTCCACGGCCACCGAGGGGCAGCCGTGCTCTGAGGCAGAGGCAGGCGGCACTGCCCCAGCTGTGGCCCAGCACGAGTCCCACTCCTGGACAGGGCCCGGGGTTGGCGGCCCGGGCGGAGACCCACCGTCACTCTCTGTGAGAAGTGCTCGCTGGGAGCTGGAGGCTACACCTGAAGCTCCGGGCGGGCCCTGGACTGCCCAGAGTCTGGCGAGAGAAGAGCCAAAGGGCTTTGGCTCCCAGAATTCCTGGGATGGGGAGCGTCAGACCCCATGCAATGACCCAGCACCCCCACCCATGAGGGCTCCCAACCCCTGTCACCCTCGGGCTCTGTCTGCCATCGCCCCGGTATCCATCATGCCAGCACTGCCACACTCCACCCTCTGTTCCCCTTTGCTACTTCCCCAGGGCTTGTCACCTGCTGACACACCACACGCCTGAGTCCACGCGGTGCTGCTGTAACAGAGCACCTGGGACCAATAATTTATGAAGAAAAGAGGTTTGTTTGGCTTGTGATTCTGATGGCTGGAAAGTCCAAAATTGAGCAACTACATCTGGAGGGGGTCTCAGACTGCTTCCACTCCCTGCGGAAGGAGAAGGGGACCTGTGTGTGCAGAGATCACCTGGTAAGAGGCGGACGGTGCCAGGCTCCCGCTAACAGTCAGCTCTCAGGGGTATAATGGAAGGAGAACTCACTCACTGGGGGCCGGGCATCGATTTGTTCCTGAAGAATCCACTCCCATGACCCACAACACATCCTACTGCGCCCCGCCTCCAATATTGGGATCAAATTTCAACATGAGGTTTGGAGAGAACAAACATCCAAACCACAGCACTATGTAATTTAGTATTAAATCATGTCTACTATTTATTGTCTCTTTCCTCCCAACAAGAATATAAGCTGTAGAAGGCAGGGGTCTCTGTCTGTTCTGTTCTCTGCTATAGCCAAAGCACCTAGCATATGGTTAGAGCTCAGTAAATGCGTGTGTGTGTGTGCGCGTGTGTGTGTGTGTGTGTGTGTGTGTGTGTGTGTGTGTGTGTGTGAGAGAGAGAGAGAGAGGCAGGTAGAAGGGAGGGAGAGAGGGAGGCAGAAGGACGGGGCAAGTGTCAGCAATAGATGGCAGACCTCCAACCACAAAGCAGGGTCCAAGGCCCCTTGAATCCCAGAGACCAGGGGCAGCTCAACAGCCCCGCCAGACGCCACCCACCCAGGCCCTGGGCTACGTGGTAAGGTCACAGGCAGCGCCAGGCAGGAAGGGGAGGCTTGGACCTCACTGGGGAAGTGTCAGAGCAACAGAGGAGTAAGAACTCTCCCTGCTCACTTCCCACGGACTCATGAGCAGAGGGGTCAGCACCCTCTGTGGGCCCTGGGATGAAGCCGCCTCCCCTACTGGACCAGCACTCCCTGGCAGACGGAGCCGGGGCAAGGGGGTGTCTCCTGGTGTCAATGGTGGGGAAAGGAGCGGGTCCTTAGACAGGAGGTGGATCTTGAAAGGAAGGCCTGGGGCACGGAGATGAGGCCGACCTGGCTCTCAGACCTCACTTCCTGAGGCCTTGACTGAGCACACGGACGGTCCCTGGTGGGGATTACTGACCTGTTGCCTGTGGTGGAAGCCATGGGTGGGACCAAGGAGGATGCAGTCATTGCCGTCTCCAAGCTGAAGAAGGGGCATTTACCCTGTGCTCCGATGGCCCCAGGTCACAGGTCTCTTTGCAGTCCATTTCTCTGTAGGATAAATGTGGCAGATCGTGTTTTCCAAAATGCTGCAAAAGCATTTCCCATTCCATATGCTGTCCTGGAAGCTGGCCATTCCCCCATTAAGAGTAGGAATCTGTGTCCCTTCCCCTTGCCCTTTGGCAGGCCTTTGTGACTGCCTCCATTCACAGAGTGTAGCAGAAGTGACCCTGCATGACTTCTGAGGCTGGGTCACAAAAGGTGATGTACAGCTTCTACCCAGCCATCTCTCTCTTTGGGACCCAGGGCTGCCAAGTAAGAAGTCTGAGGATGCCACGCTGTGAGGAAGCCCAACTATCCCACATGGGCAGGCCACAGGGAGAGCCCCTGAGACCACGTGAGGAAAGAGATGTTGGTCCAGCCCTGATCTGCCCCACCCTCACGCTTCCAACTCCAGCCACTGCCCCAGAACAACCACATTAGAGATCCGGTGCCAGAGCCACCAGTCAAGCCATTCCTAAATTGCTGGCCCACAGATATGTGAGATATAATAAAGCACTAGTGTCTTAAGCCACTAATTCTGAGAAAACTTGTCACTCAGCAATAAGATAACTCAGAGCAATGGAATATCCAGCTGTCTTCTGTTATGTGCCACTGTGCTACAGGAACTAGGGGAAAGATGGAGTATCTGTGCTTAGGGTAAAAGAGGAGAAGCAGCCCTTGGGGACAGCGTGGAGGCAAAGGCTGGTTAGTATGAGAGCAGGAAGAGAATTCTGCGAGGCAGAAGTTGAGGCTGTATGCTCTGGTCAGCCACTCCTCCTTGCCTTGAAGAGGTAGGCTAGGTTTTTAGGGGCCTGGTGAGCCCCTTACAGGTATCTCCATTGTGCTGAAGAAAAACCTGAGGCCCAAGCAGTTCTGTGCACGCCAAGGTCATTGTGCTCACGTGGAGTGGAATTAGGACCTAAGTCCCAGGTTTCTCAACTGCAAAGCCTAAGTGGCTCTGCCAACACCATGACCCCCAAGGCAGAGCCCAGCTGTGCTGTGCAGACTGCGCAGTGCGAGGAAGCAGGCAGGAGTCCTGTGGCAGGCATGCGAGGCCAACTCAAGAGGACCTATGCTCAGCCAGGCCCACGTCCTGCACGGAGGGAGCGGCCACTCCTGCCCAGTCACCTCATCCCCACCCCGGGCAGACGCGGACACCTCCATCCGCACAGGCATGCTCCTCTCCTCGCCCGCCGTCAGCCCACCCTCCCCTACCGCTCTCCACACACCTGAAAAAACAGCTTCTCCGCCCGCAGGGAACAGGCGCCTTGGGAAAGACGCCCTGTGCCCAGGCAGGTTACAGTGAGGATGAGAACCCCACACCTCGGCGCTGGCCTTGGGTCCTGCAGGCTTCAGGCAATGCCCAGAGGCAAGCTGTCATCGAGGACCACTGCTACGGAAGGTCAGACCCATGCAAAGCTAGAAAGCTCCATGCCTGGGACCTGAGCAGGGCGGGCAGCAATAGTGGGACAGGCAATGGGGAATCCTAGACTTTGTGGTGGCAGCAGCAAATTCCCCAGGCCCCGGGTCTGCTACAGGAACACCGCCCAGCTTTGAAAACCTCCTAAGAATTAGGCGTTAGGAGGTGGTGCTGGTAGGTCAGGGAGGGGACTCAGAGGGTGTTACAGGCAGAGCGGAGCCTGCAGGCAGGGAAGGCTGGTGCTTACAGGGGCAGCCCGAGGTGCTGAAGGCATGGGGGACCAGGGGCCACCGGGTGAGGGAGGCCGGCAGGGCCAGGCTCTGCCCCATAAACCCCACCCTCCAAACTCACCCCACTGAGTAAACAGAGATGAATCTTCCCCATAAAAAGGGACTCCAATGGATGCCATTACTAATCGCTGGCAATAAAACTGCTAAATAAAGAACAGAGACGGAATGATGGATCTATGGGAGGGATGCCCAACAGAACAATTAGACTTGAGAGGCGAACATTCGTTCACAGACATCACCATCAGGCATGTATTATTAATAAAATAGACATTGAGCTCAGTCAGTAATGAAAGGAAAGGGGACCCCAGCCTCCCCCACCCCAACAGAGTCTTCCCCCCGCTCTCTGCCTTGGCACTGAGCACTAACTGGTACAACCTGTGACTGGTGAGGCCACTGGACGCTGCCCCCTACGGGCAGGTGGCACTCCCTGTCCCACTGCTGGAGCCACAGGCAGGACTCTGGTGTTTCCCACTGCCACCTCACACCCAGGTTCTGCTCTTCCTTTCCAAATGTTAATGACAGTGTCCCCCACTATCGTTGCATAACAAATTACCCTAAAACTTAGCAGCTTAAAACAACACTTAGTATCCTGCAGCTTCTGTGGGTCAGGAATTGTACGTGGCTTGGCTGGGTGCCTCTGACTTGAGGCCTCTCGTCTTCTCTGCTGGCACTCATCGGCCCATGGAGAAACAGGAGCCAAGGGTCAGGTAACCTTTCCGATCCAACGCATACTGCAACTGGGGTCCCCTCCATCCTAGGGGTTCCATCTTCCTTGCCCCACTGCGGCTCATCCCAGACCAGCCGTCACTCTGCACCGTCCGTGGAGGAGGGAGCCCAGCAGGAACACGGGACTTTGGCCCAGGACCCTCGAGGGGCAGCCAGTTCTGCCCAGACGCTGGTGAACGCTAGAGAGAGGGAGTGCCATTCGTTTCCACCAGTTGCTGAAGACCACTCGAGCTGGGGCTCCGGAAACTCATAGAGCAGGGGTGCTGGGGGTGGCAGGCAGCCTCGGGGGCCCCAAAGACAAGTGGAGGTGTCCCAAAGCCCTCTGCTTAGGACCTCCCAAATGCACATGTCTCACTCCAACACCTACCCGCCCACCTCAGAGTTGGCAGGGGAGGGCTGGCCTAGGGTAGAGTCTCCCTCCCCTTACCGAGTCAGCAGGAGGACCACCCTCGACAGCCTGGGGACAGAGTCCAGATCCACAGCCCAGGGCGCCAGCAGGGTGGCATGCTGCTGGTCTCCAGCCGGCCCCCAGTGTCCCTCTCCACACTCCCCAGGCCGCTCTGCCGCACCGACAAGCAGGGAGCACTGGCCGGGAATCAGCAGGAGGGAAGTGGGGCAGGGATATGTTCCCCTGCCGCCCGGCTGCACCCTGGGCGCTTGGCGCAGCTGGCTTCCTCGCCTGGGACCAAGGCTTCTGTCCAGCAGCTGTCTCCAGGTGACGGGGCCCCCTGGCTCCAGGGCCCTCCAGCCCTGGTGCACTTGGGCCCAGGGGTGTGAATGGCCCCCACTGTAGCCAGCCCCTGCTGCTTCAGCACCTCTTGTTGGCTTCCCTTCGCCCACCTACTCACTGAACACCCCCACCCTGCTCACCTGGGGAGGTGCCCACGCACCCTGGCTGGTAGAGATGGGGTGCAGTCATCCCAGAGCTGGGAGCTGGTGCACACAAGGCAGGAGTGAGAAGGGGACAGAGAGGAGGAGGAAGCCGCAGTGAGAGCAACTGCCCAGGCCTGTCTGATGTCTGTGCAGACGTGTCAGCGGCCACGATGGGCTGAGGTCACTGTGGAGTCTCCTCCTGGGATGCCACCTGGCCATTCAAGTCCAGCTTGACTGTGCAGCTGCCAGTAGGTGCAAACAGAAGTCACAGCCACCACTGCCTGACGACAGCCTTCTCTCCAGCTCAGTCCAGCAATTCGCCTGCCTCGGCCGAGCACTCTCACCATCACGGTTGACTTAATATGTTTTCTTTAAATCAACTCACTTTTTTATTCAAAGTACTCTGAAAGCAAACTATTGCTGTGCCTGTTATTTGTTTCTTAATACATGTTAACACCAATGCATGCCCACATAAAAGCAATGTTGATGCACACGCAAACCATCTAAGCATTTGCCGTAGCAAGAATGCTACACACCCCACATGCGGGGACGCTGTGCACCGGCTCCATGCTTGGGACACCCAGTCTGCTCCCAGCAAGAGTCGTGGTGCCCGCAGCGGGGGAAGGGGGGGACAGGAAGTGGGGTGCCTGGCACCCCATGTCAGCAGACAGGGAATCGAGCCATCTACCTTAGAGCAGGAAATCCAGTCCCCCGATGGCACTGCAGACAGCAAGATGCCTTCCTACAGCAAGGCAGGAGGGCTCAGGACAGCATGGCCTCTCTTCAGGACAACACACCAGCCAGGGAGGAGCCCAGGCTTCCGCATCAGGTGGCTGAAGTGGAAATCTTGGCTCTACCGACCACTAGCCATTTGCTTGACTCTGGGCAAATCACTTCAACCCTCCGAGCCTCCATTTTTTTTCAGGTATAAAGTGAGAACATAAAATAATACCTTCCTTATACAGTTATGGGCACATCAGAAATAATAGGTGAGAAGTATCTGGTAGGATGCCTGGCACAGAGATGGCATCCATAACAACCTTTATTTTCATAATCAAAGACAAAGTCCTAGCAGCCCTTGATATTCTGATTTTTCCCTGCATCCCCTACAGGGCAAAACTCAGCCCCTCGCCCCGCTTCCCAAGGCCTCCGGCCTCTGGCCTTACCTGTGCTCCCCCCGCTCCTCCCTCTCCAGCCCCAGCTGCTTTTGCTCTCTCCCTTGGGACTGCATTGACTCTTTTTTTTTTTTTTTTATTTCAGCATATTATGGGCGTACAGATTTTAAGGTTTCAATAAATGCCCTATCCCCCCTCCCCCCACAAGTCTGAGTTTCCAGCATGACCATCCCCCAGATGGTGCACATCTCACTCATTATGTATGTATATACCCGCCCTCCTCCCCCCGCCCCCCTGCCCAATACCCTATTACATTGACTCTTGACATAAATACATCGACTTGTCCACAGATGTAATTTCCAAACATGACAGTGGCACCCCAAAATCAACTTTCTCCTACCAAAGATAGGCTTTGAAACACCAGCTAATGCACGACACTTTCAGCGGAGAGTCAGTGCTGTAGTGTCAACAGAGTACAGCAGTGCTGGCGTTATACCAGACCACTGGCCCTTGCTATCTTTAAAAAAAAAGAAAATGGAAAGGGAGAAATTAAGTTGCCAACTAGAATTAAAGCAGGGAAAAATAAAAATCATTACCCACACTGCTACCAACAAACTGCTGCTTTCACTCCGATATTCACTGGGCAAATCCAGGCACGGGGTGTTCATCTGTGCAAGAAATAAGCCAGCTGAAGAGCATTGGCCAAAGGCAGGGAGGAAACAGGGAAGAAGTTTCTGGAGGTTAAGTGCCTGGAGGGGGGAATGGAGACCTTCCAAGAGAACCTTCCAGAAGCAGAACCATGTGCCCTGCTATGGAGCTCTCTCCAGATGTATTTAAGAGGAAAAAAAGCAAAGACCCAACAGTGTATAGGACATGCCACTATTTGTCTGAAAAGGGGATACAGTGAACTCATACCTAACAGGTACAATGCACACTATCTGGGTGACAGGTACACTTATAACTTTGACTCAAGCAATGCAAAAGCAATCCATGTAACCAAAACATTTGCACCCCCATAACATTCTAAAATGAAAAAAAAACTATTTAAAAATATCATTTCTACAAAAGGAAAAAGAAGAAGTAGTGGGGGATACAAGCATACGCATATCTCTAGAGGGACGCACAGAACCCAGTAGCAGAGGGCACCTTTAGAGAGAGAGGCCAGAGGAGGGGAGGCCGGCAGTGGAGAGGAAACATGAAGCACGATTTGCCACACGTCCTTATTTGCTCCTGGTCATGTGAGGAGGGTGCAGTATAAGGACCCAAATGCAGAGAAGATTCAGGAGTCCATGCGTTATGCTCTGGCTGGCCACGGATTTTCCACGGCCGACGCAAGCAGGCTGGCATGCCATCTCCTCTTGACAAATTGTTCCAAAAAGTTAATAAGACAGCACCAAACTCAATTTCGCATTCTCCTATTCAATCATCTACAGAATCCCCATCAGTAAGATTTTTTCCACGTTAAAAATAATTTTCTCCAATAAACACATGAAGAGATGCTCAACATCACTAGTCCTTAGGGACATACAAATCAGCACCACAACGAACTATCATCTCACACTCGTTACAATGGCCACTGTCAGAAAAAAAACCAAAAAACAGAAAATAACAAGTGTTGGCTGTGATGTGGAGAAATTAAAACCCTGTGCGCTGTGGTGGAAAGGTAAGATGGTGCGGGCACTGCACCAAATAGTATGGCTGTCCCTAAAAAAATTAAAAAGAGAACTACCATGTGATCCAGAACCCCCACTTCTGGGCATATACCCAAGAGAACTGAAAGCGGGGTCTCAAAGCAGTATTTTCACACCCGTGTTCATAGCAGCATTATTCACAACAGCCAAAAGGTAGAAGCAACACAAGTGTCCATCTGAGATAAATGGATAAACTAAATACGGTACATACATGCAATGGAATATTATTCAGCCTTAAAAAGGGAAGAAATTCTGCCACATTGTACAACATGCATGCCTTGAGGACGTTATGTTAAGTGAAATAAGCCAGTCAAAAAAAAGCAAATATTGAATGATTCCACTTATATGAGGTACTTAGAGTAGTTAAATTCATAGCAATTGAAAGTAGGATGATGGTTGCCAGTGGTTACAGGGATGGGGAGTTATTGCCATTTAATGGGGACAGAGTTCCAGTTTTGCAAAATGGAAGTTTTGGAGATGGATGGTGCTGATGGGTGCACAACGATGTGAATATAATTAACACTACTGAACTGTATACTTAGAAATGGTTAAGATGGTAAATTTTATATCATGTATATTTTACCACAATAAAAAATTTAAAAATTAAAATATAATTTCCTCTTCATGTCACTATATGTTACCTAACAGAACTAGATTCAAGGGTAAAAACAAATCTTTTAGAAGTTATGTTGTGTTATTGACAGAACATCTGTGCCTCTCCCAAATTCATACATTGAAGTCCTAACCCACAGTGTGGCTGTATTTAGAGATGTGGAAAAGTGATTAAGTTTAAATGAGGTCATCAGGGTAGTGCCCTGGATCTAGCTCCCTCTCTCTCTCCCCCCTCCACCCCTTCCTTCCCTCCTACCCTCTCCCCTATTCCATGAGGAAATGCCACTAAGGACACAGTAAGAAGGCTGCTGTCTGAAAGCCCTCAGCAGGAGCGAATACTGCCAGCACCCTGCTCTCAGACGTCCAGCCTCCAAAACTGTGAGAAAATAAACTTCTGTTGCTTAAGCCACCCAGTCTGTGGTATGTTGTTATAGCAGCCCCAGCAGACTACTATATGTTGTATATGGTTAATGTTTCTCTCTATATTTAAAGTTTTAAATCATCATAAATAACACATCATGTTTAACACTCTTTTTTAAAGTATATGTTCACTGTATGATCTCATATATATTAACAGTCTTGAAATTTTAAAAAGTATAGTGATAGAGCACAGATGAATGATTGCCAGGGGTTAAGGTTGGGGGCAGGGGGAGTAGCATGAGAGGGTCTCTTTAGGGTCACGGAACAATTCTGTATCCTTATCTTGATGATGGTCGCATGTGTCTGTGTGTGTGTATATCTGCCTATGTGCTGAAATTTCATACAATCATTTTCTCCCTCCCCAAAATGAGCAGATGTGTAAATTTATAAAATCCAAATAAGGTCTGTAGGTTATTAATACTATTGTACCAATGTCAATTTCTGGTTTTACTCATTGTACTATGGTTATGTCAATGTTGTTTTGGGGAAGTGGGTGAAAAGTACACGGGAACACTGTACTACTTTTACAACTTGTATGTGAGTCTAAAATTATTTCAGAATAAGAAGGCTTAAAAAATGTGTCCGTAGGCTGGGTGCAGTGGCTCAAGCCCGTAATCCTAGCTCTCTGGGAGGCCGAGGTGGGCGGATCGTTTGAGCTCAGGAGTTCGAGACCAGCCTGAGCAAGAGCCAGACCCCATCTCTACTATAAATAGAAAGAAATTAATTGGCCAACTAAAATATATATAGAAAAAATTAGCCGGGCATGGTGGCACATGCCTGTAGTCCCAGCTACTTGGGAGGCTGAGGCAGCAGGATTGCTTGAGCCCAGGAGTTTGAGGTTGCTGTGAGCTAGGCTGACGCCACGGCACTCACTCTAGCCTGGACAATAAAGTGAAACTCTGTCTCAAAAAAAAAAAAAAAAAAAAAATGTGTCCGTAGTTAAAAGGGCTATTATCAAAAAGACAAAAGCGGTTGCTGGTGAGGCTGCAGAGCGGAAGACGCTCACACGCGGCGGGTGGGAGGGTAAGTTAGCACAGCAGCCGTGGAAAACGGTAGGGCGCTGCCTCGAAAAACCAAAAACAGAATTACCACGCAATCCAGCAACCCACGGCCGAGGGTATGTCCAAAACGAAGGAAATCAGTATATTGAAGGATAACTGCACTCCAGTGTTCACTGCAGTACTATTCACAGTAGCCAAATCACAGGATCAATCTAAGTGTCCACAACTCATGAGTGGATAAGGAGAATGTGGCGCATTTGCACACAATGGAATGTTATTCAGCCATAAAAAAGAAGGAAATTCTGTCCTTTATAGCAACATGGATGAAACTGAAGGGCATTACGTTGAATGAAACAAGCCGGATACAGAAAGACAAATCGCACGTCCTCGCTCGTCTGTGGGAGCTGAAAAAGAACGATGCTTCCCAGAGGCTTGGGAGGGTGGTGGGGAAGGAGGATGGGGGGGGGCTGGTTGATGGGTGCAAAAATACAGTTAGATGGCAGGAATAAGATCTGATGTTTGGTAGAACAGTAGTTAACAATAGAAATTCATTGTATAGTTTGAAATAGCTAGAGTGGATTCAGAACATTCCCAACAAAAGAAACGATACATGTTTGAGGTGATGGATATCCCAATTACCCTGATTTGATCATTAGGCATTGCACACTAATACCAAAATATCACATGTACCCCATAAATATGCACAACTATTATGTACCCAAAAAATTAAAAATTATTCAATAACTGGAGAATTTGTGATATTTTGTAGCTTCCTGGAGACAGAACCCACTTTATAATGCGTGAGGTGCTGCTAGACTTCTGTACGTAGGACTCTCATACCGCCCCGGGCGCCTCAGGGTCACCGAGACCTTGCTCCCCTCTCACCTGCAGGGGCTTCTCTCTGCCCAGAGATTCTTCTCTGGCTCTCTCGTCTGAAGCTCCTCACCCTTGTCTGGGACAGCTCACACCCTCCTCTGCAGCACTCCCCCGACAGTGCTCCTGGCCTCTCATCCCACCTCATCCTCATCACCTCTGCTTTGCAGATGGGTAAACTGAGGCTTGGAGAAGGCAAGGGACTTGCTAAGGTCCCCCAGGCTCCCTGGGTGGTATGGGATCTGGGATTCAAGGCCAGGTCTGGTGACCCCCCAGCAGGGCTTTCATTCTCCACAACGCACCCCGCCAGCCACCTCAGGCTGCCACTTCAGGCTGGCCTCGACAGCAAGTGCGAGGCGAGCCAATGGGAACAGGGCGCTAATTCAAGGCTGCTGGCAGAGCAGCTGCGCCCTGATTCCCTGCGGCCTAGGGCCACGCTGCTCTCACATTCCAGGGTAGATAAAGTGCTCCACTTAGGAGGCGCTCTCTCCGGCTGCAGGGCCATTAGCTCCCTGACTCCTGAAACAACCATTTGGCCAGCTCTGACAGATGTGGCCATTACACAATCACTTAGCCCCTCGCTGCCCGCCAGACCTTGGGAGGGGGAGGGGCCTCGAGGCGGGCAAAGCCCAGGGGAGGGTCCACACGATTCACTTCCTGACACTCCCCTCCTCTCTGCTCTTAGGTTGCCTTTTGCCAGGCCACTCTGGTGCAGCAGGAGGCAGCTTCAAGCAGCACGGTGTGCTGCCAATGACCTTGTTCTGAGAGTGGCTCGAAACTGCCTTCCCATGCATCATTGCCTCGGCTCCCAGACCATCCTATGCACTCAGAATTAGGGTGGCTACCTCCCGTATCAGATAAAAAAACGAGGCACAGAGGGGTTAAGTGGCTTCCCCTGCCCCATGCTACAGTGATCCTGCTGGGGTGTTAGCCCCAGAGAAGGTCTCCCGGGCTAAGACAGGGGCTGCTCCTCTCTGCCGGTTGGAGGCAGGCGACCAGAGGCTACAGCCTTTGCCCAAGGAACGCCTGCCCTGTTGGCAGCAGCCAGGCAGCCCTTGCCCCAGAAGGCCCCCAGCCTGGGTAATTTCCTCCTACACACCCCCACCGTGCTCTCTGGACCCTAGGCTCAGGCTGGATGAGCGCCCTCCCGCCTGCGTGGCCCGGGCTGGGCTGGCAGCCCTCCAGCAGCTGGCCAGCCTCCTCCCCCAGCCAGCTGCAGAGGCATCTGGGCACAGGGGCTGCTGTGGCATTTGGGGCACCCAGCTGAGCCAGGCCAGTGCTGGGCAGCCCCAGCCCCAGCATTGTCTGACCACGTGCCCAGCACCGCAGCCCCGGAGGCACACAGCACAGAAGGAGGGGGCAGTGCCCAAGTCCTAAGGAAGACTGTAAAGAGCAATGGCCCATCTCCTGCACACAGCCAGCCTCCAGGAAGAAGCAGATTAGCCCGGCAGGGGCCGTGCTCTCGGCTCAGAGGCCTGAGAGCAGATGGCAGGCAGCAGCAGCTAGCGCAGGCTCGACTTCCAAGCCCAGTTTCCTTGGGTCCACCCAGCAGAGTGCAGCAACCCTGAGGCTTCTAGGGCACCAGTCGGCGCTGCTTTCCAAGGAGCTGCCTCGCTTTGTCTTGGGGTGGCTCAGAAAGAGGGGGTTTAAAAGCCCATGTAGGGGGCAGCCC
>VSMD01050967.1:67500-69760 GCA_008750895.1 Mirza zaza
TCCCCGCAAAGTGGGCTCTGCTGCTACCAAGTACCATCGAGACCTGTCACCAAAGAAGCCAGGACAACATAGCCCCAGTGGCGGGACTCCAAAAGGACTCTCTGTGGGCCAAGGGAGCTGTGATCTCACTTCGCCCTCCTGGGTCCACGAGGAGGCCCTGGGCAGCAGGCTTCTCCTGGCTGTTCAGAGTTTTCCACGGGGCCTGAGGCTGGGAGAAGCAGGGTTGGGGGAGGGCAGGCCGGGCAGGGCACTCCGGACCCTCATACACTCTTCTCTCCCTCGCTCTGTTCCTTGCTGGGAGAGGTCTTGTCCTGGCCGCCCTCCGGGGGCGCAGGCTTGGCGGCGGGGCCGGGGCTGCTGCTGGCGGCCGGCAGGAGGTTGGCGGACTGCAGGACGGCCTCTGAGTGCTCGCGGGCCTTCATGCGCAGGGCGGCCACGCTGGCCGTGCGGTTGCTCTGGCAGCCGTAGGTGGGCAGGAAGGAGAGCCCCATGGGGTCTGGGACACAGCAGGAGCACAGCGGGCCCCCTGGAAGAAGGAAAATGACAGGCTATCATCGCTGTCCACATCTGTCTCTTGGGGCTAGGGAGGGGCTGGGGCCTGAAGGGGGGGACACATAGATTCCATTTGGTTCCAGATACTGAAGCCCATCAAGTGACCTAATTGGTAGCCCAGATGACTGTCAGGATCAGGGAGGCCTGGCCAGTCCCACTTTCTTTCCAGCCAGCTGTGTGGCCTTAGGACAATAACGGATTCTCTGGCCTTGGCCACTGCTGCTGTAGAGTGGGGTAGGGCCTCCATCGAGGAGCACTAGGAGGCTCTCACGAAGTAACCCTCTCTCCCAAACTATGCGCCGAGGTACCCCTAAGAACTCGCAGGGGCCCTGCGGGGAGACCTGAAACATTCGGGGAGACCCAGCCCCGTCTGCCAGGTGCCATGCAAGCTCTAACTGGAGGCAGTTCGTGGCTTCAGCAGAGACCATGCCCTGTTCCCTTCCACAGTGTCATGTCTTTGTGCAGCTGGATTTTGCTAGCACCTCACAAACTCTGCATGGAATATGAAATCGGGGTGGTGGCGTCCAGTGCGATCCCAAGATTAGAAGAGCTGCATGCAGCTTACCAGGCACCTGAGCCCATTAGACAGGAATGGTGGCTATTTAAAAATTAAAGTTTCATTTTTCTTTCAATTTGTAAGTATTATTTTTTAATGGCTACCAAGTTGTCGGGACATAAATACTTACTGAGTTGTTTGCACCTAACCATTTAATGAACAGGTCTTGCTGATGGCCTGAAGGTGTCATTAACAGGTTTGAGAAGCGCTGAAGGAATGAGTTTGGAAAGTGCTTAGCACAGCACAAGCCCAGGTGAACCCTTCTCACCCACATGCCCTCTTGGCTGCGGGTGACGCAGGGCATGGCCACAGAATTCCTGAAGGGGCCCCCTGCTAGGGCTGAGGTTCCAACCAAGGTCAGCACCCCTGGCTCCCCCATCCCCTGCCGTCTGGACAGGCCCACAGGCTTCAGATGGGCTTTGGGCCGTTGTCCTGCCACACGGAGCATGGGCTGGAACTCCCCCTGCGGCCACCAAGGAGAGTAATCATGAGACTCGGTGCCCGTGCCCACCGGGGCTTGGGAGGCCACCAAGACCGGCACCCACCCCTGGAGGTCAGCTTCGGGGCAGCCGCGGCGGCACCAGCTCTGCTGGCGGGGGAGGCGTCTCCACCTCCTTCCCCAGTGACAGGCTTGCCAGCGCCAGTGCCAGGCACCTTCCTCTCCCTCCAGCACATCCGAGTATCTTTCTCTTCCTTGCCCAGCGGCCGGAGACAGGAGGAGGCTCACCTTGACCATTCCCCGCAGGCGGCCCCAGGGGGTGGGCGCTGCCCATGCCCCCTCCAGGGGAGGAGACTGAGGCTCCACGTTTGCCTAGTTTATCGCAGACCTGGGACCAAAACCTTCTGCGGCCCTTCTGCTCTCCTGAAGTATAACAGGAGGTTTACATGCCCCGTGGCTTCCTGCCTTGACACCGCAGCGGGGCTGACCCGGCAGGCCGCAGACAGCCGGCGCGCGAGAGGCAAGGCACGCATGCGTGGCGTTCGGGGTTCTGCGCGCCCGCCCCCCGCCCGCCCGCCCCCCGCTCGCCCGGCCCCCGCTCTCCCGCTAGCCCGCTCGCCCGCTAGCCCGCTCGCCCGCTCGCCCGGCCCCCGCTCGCCCGGCCCCCGCTCGCCCGCTAGCCCGCTCGCCCGCTCGCCCGGCCCCCGCTCGCC
>VSMD01050976.1:0-26552 GCA_008750895.1 Mirza zaza
TTTTTTTGAGACAGAGTCTCACTTTATTGCCCAGGCTAGAGTGAGTGCCGTGGCGTCAGCCTAGCTCACAGCAACCTCAAACTCCTGGGCTCAAGCAATCCTGCTGCCTCAGCCTCCCAAGTAGCTGGGACTACAGGCATGTGCCACCATGCCCGGCTAATTTTTTCTATATATATTAGTTGGCCAATTAATTTCTTTCTCTTTATAGTAGAGATGGGGTCTCACTCTTGCTCAGGCTGGTCTCGAACTCCTGAGCTCAAATGATCCGCCCACCTCGGCCTCCCAGAGAGCTAGGATTACAGGCTTGAGCCACCGCGCCCGGCCTTCGTGTTAAAATTTTGTTGTATTTTCTCCTCAACACCTAATTTTATATAGCAGTGGCCATAATGTTCTATGTAGTGTTTTTAAAAATAGATTTTATGTTTAGGTTCACAGAAAAATTGCGTGGAAGTTACAGAGATTTCCCATATACCTCCTGCCTCCACACATGTACAGACAGCCTCCCCCATGGTCAACATTCCCCACCAGCATGGTACATTTGTTATACTGATGAACCTACATTGATGCATCATTATCACCCGAAGTCTCTAGTTTACATTAGGATTCACTGTTGGTGTTATACAGTCCCTGTGGATTTACAATGACATGTATCCACCAGTATAGTATCTACAGAGTAGTTTCACTGCCCTAAAAATCCTCTGTGTTCCTCCTGTTCATCCCTCCCTTCCCCATAACCCTTGTCAAGCACTGATCTTTTTACTGTCTCCTTAGTTTTGTCTTTTCTAGAATGTCATGTAGTTGGAATCATATAGTATGTAGCCTTTTCAGACTGGCTTCATTTAGTAATATGCATTTAAGATTCCTCCATGTCTTTTCATGGCTTAATGGCTCATTTTTTTTTTTTAGCTGAATAATATTCCACTGTCTGGGTGTACCACAGGTTACTTATCCATTCACCTACAAGGACATCTTGGTGGCTTCCAAGTTTTGGCAATTATGAATAAAGCTGTAAACATCTACGTACGGGTTTTTTGTGTGGACCTAAGTTTTCAACTACTTTGGATCAATTCCAGGGAGTGCAATTGCTGGATCATATGCTAAGAGTATGCTTAGTTTTATAAGAAAATGCCAAACTATCTTCCAAAATGGCTATACCATTTTAAGCATTTCCACCAGCAATTAATGTGAGTTCTGTTTCTCTATATCCTGGCCAGTACTGGGTGTCGTCAGTGTTACTGATTTTGGCCACTCTGATAAGTGTATAGTGGTGTCTTACTGTTTTAATTTGCATTTCCTTGATGCCATATATTACATCTTTTAGTATGCTTATTTGCCATGTGTATATCTTCTTTGGGGAGGTGTCTGTTAAAGTCTTTGGTCCATTTTTTAACTGGAGTGTTTGTTTTCTTATTGTTGAAGTTTAATAGGTCTTTGTATGTTTTGGATAATAGTCCTTTATCAGTGGTCTTCTGCAAATGTTTTCTCCCAATCTGAGGCTTGTCTTTTTATTCTTTCGACAGTGTATTTCGCAGAGCAGAAATTTTGAATTTTAATGAAGTCCAGCTTATCAATTGTTTCATAGTTGTGCCTTTAGAGTTGTATGTGTAGTTTTTGTGTCCTGCTTTTTTCACTTAAATTATATCAAAATCATTTTCTCAACTTAGCTTAACCCTCGTTTTCATGTGGTGTGGAATATTCCATGGTAGACCTGTGCAATCATTCATCAGTCACTCTCCAGGATCAGGCAGATCAGGCTGTGACACCTGAACTGCTGTCCTGAAGTTTCAAGGCCAGCAAGCAGAGGGATCGACAGTTTTGTTTGCATTTGGCACAAAGCTCCCTCTCAAAACAACCCAAGACTGGTTTCTTATTGGGGATTGTGACTTCTTTCAGTTTCCTGGTTAAGGGAGAGAATTTAAAACCTTGAGTTAACAAAATAAAAAGTGATCCATAGTCTGTAGAAATGTTGAAGCAAAAGTCTCTTCTCTGTTTATTTCCATTCCACTGCCTCTTTTGTATCTAAGACAGAAGATTCATCTTTTTTATTTTAGTGTTTATTTTTAATATAGTATCAGCTTTTAAAGCAGTTGAATTGTCTGGTGTGAAGAGTCATAAAGGCAAAGTATTAACAGTTTGCCTAGTAGAGTAGCATTTAATAAAATTGAGTAGAATTTAAAATGATGATTATTTTTTTGCAACTGGAAGAGATCTAAGAGATATCTAGACTGGCCTCCTCCAACCCTATCTTTTTTATCACAGAAGTAAATGAACCCTAGAAGATTAAGTGGCTGGTCCAGGTGACCCACCTAGGGTGGGAGTGCCAGGACCAGAAGTGAAGTATCTTGACTTCTAGAACTCTTTCTTTTTTTTTTTTGTTTTTTTTTTTTTTTGAGGCAGAGTCTCACTTTATTGCCCAGGCTAGAGTGAGTGCCGTGGCGTCAGCCTAGCTCACAGCAACCTCAAACTCCTGGGCTCAAGCAATCCTTCTGCCTCAGCCTCCCAAGTAGCTGGGACTACAGGCATGTGCCACCATGCCCAGCTAATTTTTTCTATATATATTAGTTGGCCAATTAATTTCTTTCTCTTTATAGTAGAGATGGGGTCTCGCTCTTGCTCAGGCTGGTCTTGAACTCCTGAGCTCAAAGGATCTGCCCACCTCAGCCTCCCAGAGAGCTAGGATTACAGGCGTGAGCCACCGTGCCCGGCCTAGAACTCTTTCTTATACCATGCTACTTTAAAAAAGTTTATCAACCTTCTTTTTTTTTTTTTTTTTTTTCTGCTTCATAGTTTTTTGTGTTTTTGTTTTAGTTGTGCAAACACAACTAATATTGGTTCAAGGATTGCATTAGAGTTAGATTTTATGATCTTATGCCTCTATCTATAGAATAAGTGCCTAGAATTTCAGAATTCATTTATTTTCTACTAGAGAGAAACTTTTGTGTTTTGAAAATTCTTACTCTTGCCAAAGACACAGGGTGTACTTACTTCTGAACAGAAGAGGGGTAGCTGCTTATACCCTTGAAAGCTTTCAGGATCTCTGAGAATTCAACTCTGGTTAGGGATAGCTTGGGAATTAGTCTGGTCCAGACAGCCTAGAGCCCCCCAGCATGGGATTTGCCCTTTATTTCTGGGGTAAGCTTAGCTTAGCAGCAGCAGACCTAGAAGCCCTGAACTGGAAGTCTTAAGACCACAGATATAACGGTCAACTTACTCTGCAGAGAGGCCACCATTGACTATGTTCCTCTTTCTGCTTGAAAGGCCTGGGACTGGGATGTGGTTATTGCCATAATGATGAGTTCCTGGAAATTTTGAAGCATGGAAGGAGGAAGAACCTTAAGGGGAAAATGGAAATCTGGGTAAAGTTGTAATATATTGAATACTCTTTTATTCCTCTCTAAATTCATTTGGTTATTTTAAGCACACAAAAGATGTTATTACTTGTAACTTGATTTGCTCCTACTATTAGTTCTGTTTATTTGGAAACTTGAAAGCCTGGGAAGAAATGGAGAAAACTTTTCTCAGGATTTTTTCAGGAATCTCTAAGCCACTGGTGGCTTTGCCTCAGAGGCAAGGGAGGAATAGAGAAGCACTTTCAGATATTTTAACTCATTCACTGGCACTGAGAAGGGTTTAACTTATATCCAGGAACTAACTTATATTATGAGATCTGGGCCTTAGAGAAATATTTTTAGAGCATATAGATAATGTAATTTATAAATAGGCTATCTAATGTTCTAGTCTATCAGAGAAAATGTTGGTTAGTATTGTGTTTTAGTCATCTGTGATATGACTATTTTTAACTCATCCCTTTCTAGTTTAAGCTGGTAAGTGAGCAAAATGTCATTGCTCTTCATTGCACCATGTAGTCCACGTAAATCTTGTATCTATGTTTTGTTATGATTTTAGGTTTCTCTTGAGGGGAGGAAGATAGAAAAAACTAAATAGTCAGCTTTCCCGTTTGACTAGACTTTGCTAGACAGATTGATCAAATGTGTTTCAGTAGCAATTCACAGACTTTGATACTTCTGAATTTAATCTTGCAATCCAGATACCACCATTTAAGATTGCTGTGTAGGCTGGGCACAGTGGCTCACGCCTGTAATCCCAGCACTCTGGGAGGCCGAGGCAGGTGGATTGTTCGAGGTCAGGAGTTCGAAATCAGCCTGAGCAAGAGCGAGACCCCATCTCTACTATAAGTAGAAAGAAATTAATTGGCCAACTAATATATATAGAAAAAATTAGCCGGGCACGGTGGCACATGTCTGTAGTCCCAGCTACTTGGGAGGCTGAGGCAGGAGGATCGCTTGAGCCCAGGAGTCTGAAGTTGCTGTGAGCTAGGCTGACACCATGGTACTCACTCTAGCCTGGGGAACAAAGCGGGACTCTGTCTCAAAAAAAAAAAAAAAAAAACATTGCTGTGTAACCTCTGACTTTTGTAAGGGTCCTTAGTGTGTGTGGTCTTACTCTTTGGGAAAAAATAAAAGGAGATGGTTTACAGTACTTCCCATTTTTTGTTTCCCCACATTGTAAGATATACTAAATTTAAAATTATATATTCATTAAAAATTGAAGGGGCCATATTTTTAGATAGTGATTTTTAATAATCAGTGGATTCAGTAAGATTTGGTGTGAATTAACTGTGAAACAGAGCAGAATGAAGAGACAATCCAAGACACCCCTATTTTGTGATCTTAGAGAACCATTTCAAAGCAACAAGGAAAATTAGGGGCTAATGCTATTTACTGGAAGAACAAAAAGACCCTGTTCTTACTACTGTCCATCTTTTCCTTTTTTGCTTGTCTCTTTTAGGGAACTGGCCTGGGTCAGGGTTAGGAATGGGTAAGGCTGGCTCCCAGCTCCAGGGACAAGGAAGAAAGGTACTGGTCCAAGTTGCAACAGAAAGCAGGGAAGAAGATGCAAAACACACCACCCAATGTTATAGGCACACAACAAGAATAAAATCCAAAGCTAAGAGGTGTCTATTGGGTTGAAGCAAGACAGACCAGTCAGTTCGGGAGATAGAACATTCCCCAGGCTGGTAACCCAGGGGAGGTGGCTTTTTATGGGTCATTACACTCTTCCCTCACAGCCCTGAATAGTCCTTAGTGGAGAATCACGTTAATTAAGTGGGAAATAGAACAAAGGATTCTCTTGAAAGGTGGAAGCTCATCTTAAAAGAAGGAACTCAAGATTGATTGTTAAAGTGGAAGGGAAGAGCAAAACAGATTATAAAGTACAAGCCCACTAAAAATATATTTCTCATGTGCACAGAAAATTATTTGAGATAATACATACCATATGGTCAACTGGGCACAGTTGCTCACACCTGTAATCCTAGCACTCTGGGAGGCCTAAGCGGGCAAATCGCTCAAGGTCAGGAGTTCAGGAGTTCGAAACCAGCCTGAGCAAGAGCGAGACCCTGTCTCTACTAAAAATAAAAAGAAATTAATTGGACAACTAAAAATATATAGAAAAAATTAGCCAGGCATGGTGGCACATGCCTGTAATCCCAGCTACTCGGGTTCAGGCAGAAGGATCGCCTGAGCCCAGGAGTTTGAGGTTGCTGTGAGCTGGGCTGATGCCACGGCACTCTAGCCCTGGCAACAGAGTGAGACTCTGTCTCCAAAAAAAAAATATATATATATATACACACACACACACACCCACACCATATGGTCAATTGTAGTTGGCTATAGAGGATGTTTACTTTCTGCATTGTTTATTTCTGTATAGTTTGAATTTTTACAACAGGCTTATATGCCCTTAATAGAGTGTAAGTTCAGTGAGGGCAGGGAAATCCTTTTTTCTGTTCCATCATAGTACACAGTGCTTGGCACAGAGTAGATACTTGATAAATACTTATTGAATGAATGAATATCACTTTTGTGTAGGGCAAATATTAGGGAGGCTAGCAGGGGGACTGAGATGGGGCCCAGGAATTTTGTCACAGTGCATTTCAAAGGCTTCTGAAGTTAGAAAACCTAAATATTACATTAGACTTGGTCAAGGACCAGACATCTAGTGTCAAACTATTTGTTGTTTTTGAGGAGGTTTTTTTTTTTTTTTTTTTTTTTTGAGAGAGAGTTTTTCACTCTGTTGCCTGGGCTAGAGTGCTATGGCGTCTGCCTAGCTCACAGCAACCTCAAATACCTGGGCCCAGGTGATCCTCCTGCCTCAGCCTCCCGAGTAGCTGGGACTACACGTATGCGCCAGCTAATTTTTTCTATATATTTTTAGTTGTCCAATTAATTTCTTTCTATTTTTAGTAGAGACAGGGTCTCACTCTTGCTCAGGCTGGTTTTGAACTCCTGACCTTGAGTGATCTGCCTGCATCGGCCTCCTAGAGTTCTAGGATTACAGGCGTGAGCCACCACGCCCCACCTTGAGGAGGTTTTATCAATTTTATTTCTAAAAAATAGAAAGGCTTTCTCTTCCAAACCCCTTTTCTTGGTATTTCCCAGGAAATTTTAAAATCCAGTACTCTCTCAGTACTTTTTCCAAAGCAAGAATTTCTAGAAGTTACAAGGGACAAGGAGAGAAAAATCTTCTGAGGTACTGCTGTCAGAAAGAATAATCAATTTGCTCTGGCAGTAAGTCGGTTCCTTCAGGGCCAAGGAATCTAGACACAGCCACATCTCAGCCAAGAGCATGAGGAACATCTCAGTTTGCCTTGTCTTATTCATCTTTCCTAGTGGGTCTGGCCCCCTCTGTCCTTGCCAGCCCCAGATCATTCTCTTTGTGGTAGCAGAAGTGATAGCTTAGATCCCACGTTTCTGTTCCAACCTTTGCTCCAAGGAAATCTTCCAAGTTAGAATGTATTTGGCTGCTTATATATTATCTCCAGTGCTAGAGAGAGAATAATGCATTTGTTTTTTTCTCTTCTGTATTTGAATGCATTTTACCTGTGTGTCAGGAATAATTTGAAGAAGAAAATCTGACCTTGGGAGATAGTGAATTGGGCTTTGGGGGTTTTATCCTGGCTGCTTTCCCTGCAGGTGCCTGCACACCATGGTGCTAACACCCTACTTCTGCAGAATAACTTGCTTGACTCCCTGTGAGTGAGGGCTACCAAAACAGGCCTTTCTGCTTCTATGGAGCATATAATAATTTTTGGGGGTCGTAATGGCTCCATTTCTACCTGAGAGGAAAAATTATAAAGGCAAAATTATAGTAAATATATATATGAAATTTTAGGATAAGGACTATGAAAACTGAATACTTTGAGGTTCTAGCAAGACTAGATTAAAAATGTTGGATATAGCTACTGCTCAATTATTTGGAAATAATGAAGTGGGAAAAAATTAGTAGAGCCATGTGTCTATTCGGTAAGTTTAGTGTGTTTTATGTCTCTGTGGAAAGAAACATGTTTTTGATTTATGTTTGTCTGGCAGTATGTCTGAGCAGATATACTTTGTCAGACCTGATTTATTTTCATTTTCTGCTAAGCCGATAATATTTTAGGTGCTTACAGTTTAACTTGGTTAACCCTTTTTATATTAATTTACAATATGGTTTGAGCTTGTTTTAACCATTGTAGGGATTTAAAACTATAATATTCTGGGATATAAATGTGGTAGTAGAAGCATGATGATTTTATACTTAAACTGGGCTATTTTGTGACTTGAAAACCATATGGCATTTTAGAAACTAGTCATAAATGAATTGAAGCAAGCAGTTTACCTAATGCTTCCATGTTCAGATGGCTAAGCAGGAAGGTGATTATGTTGGATGGATAAATAAATTATAAAATAACACGTAAGTTACTTGGGGGCAATCTACATAAAAACACTTTCAGTGTTGAGTCCTGAGAGTTTATTCTATCAAAACAATGATTTCTATAATAAATAGACTGTTTGAAAGTTTCCTCACTAGAATTGAGATGGAACTGCCACAAAACTTTGAGGGGCTTTGGGTTAAATTCTGAGTCAGTACCTCTGCTGGCACATAATCAATTGAGTTTTCCAGCTAAGGGGACTGGGGGTGGATTCCTTGAAGGAGGAGGTGACCCAAAGGAGAAGGAACCATATGCTTTAAATATTACTCATGCTATCATTTAGAAACTGGCTTTTTGGATACTTTGCTAGCCAGTGTGGGTATATTTCAGTCTTTGCATATCTCTTGGGGACTTCTTCTTAGACCTTTTCTTCTAGCCAGCTGGGACTCTCAGGATTAAAACAAGTTTTGGTTTCTTTTTTATAGGAAGAATGACAACTCTCCTCTATCATAAGGTACATTTTACTGTTCTTGTTAGACTATTCCAACAGATTCAAAACAGAAACATGAAATAACGAACTGGAAAGGACCATTGCCCCTATTCCCTCCACCCAGGCTCCATAGCAAGTGCTGCAGACTCACATTCCCAGAGGAGCAGGAAGGGAACAGGAAGGAGTGGGACACGCTGGGGTGAACATTCTGGGGTCCAGTGTTGTCATTATTCGCATTCAGTCATTCAGTACTGCACTGAACAGCCAGTTATTGCCATGGGGATTGTAGGGCCAATGTTGCTAAACTTTGTGATATTTTAAAGAGATGCTGAAAACAGATATCTTTATATGAAATCTCCTAGTTAAAAACATTTTTTTAATATCATGTAGGAGGAGGGTCAAATAAAACATGTTTATGGGCTAGTTTGGCTTACCAGTTAGTGACCTCTGTTCCTGAACTTTTGCTCCCTCTTGCCCCAGCTGCACCAATCAGAACTTGACTATCCTATGGCAAAGACTTTTCTGTTAGGAAATATCTGATAAATCCCATGAAATAATCTGCCAAGTATCAATGGGTCCTTTTTGCCATTTCTTCCTTCAGTTTCCTGCAGTCCTAGAAAACAGGCCCATGTTGACAAAACACCTCCCCAGAATCAAAGATTACCCCCTTTACTGTTGAATTCCCACACCTGTTAGTCGTTCACATCACTTAGAAGAAGAGGGAACAGCCTCGTGATAAGAAGGGTGGTTTGGAGTCTTTTGGCATTCCTCAAACCATACTGTATAGAGAGCTGCTTAGGCTGCCTGTGTCCAGGGCTGGTAACTTACTCCATGTTAAGATATTTTTTTACTGGGTTCTTGGAGCATAAGAATACACCAAAACTCAGGATTTGGGCCCTGGTTATTCAGACTTCCCAGGTATACTGGTTTAGAATCTGGATTTCACAGCACCCTCTCTTGTAACATATGTGGTATAGTCAAGTCTAAGGTCAGAGCAATGCCTGTTCTCCTGCGGCCAGTGTATGTAGCCCAGAGCCTTTCCCAAGAGAGCCAGAATGAGATAATAAGCCATAGCTACAGCATCTAGCTGTAGAAAAACTATTGTTTTGATAGAAACTGATGAATAGAAAGTAGTTGATAGAGATTTAGAAACTGAGGCATTCTCTTCAGAAAGTTCCTCCTTTTTAGAGTGACCTAAAAAGTTTATACAGAGTTGGATTTTCCCTAAGGCTTTCAAGTTATTCTGAAAGTGGCCTGTGACATGGGCAGATCTGAGAATGACAGTGAACACTGAACAGCCATGGGAGGCAGGTAACAGCCTCTTCTTTTAAAATTATCAAATGATACTTAAAATGTTAAAAATAAGTTATACATATTTATTATATATGATTTTAAGGATGAAGAAATAACCACTATTTAATATATATCCTCTCAGCATTTTTTCTTTTGCATATATACATGTTTTTACAAAACTGAATTCCTACTATATATGTTTTATAACTTGTGTTCTTCACTGACTATATCTTAAGCATTCTCGTATGTCATTGAATATTCTTTCTGAATGATTTTTAATTATCTAATATTCTAATTGCAGTCAGATACGTGAATATGCTATAATTTATTTAGCCAATCTTCTGTTGAATACTTTAAGTGTTTCTGATTTTTTTTCTCATTTCAACAAACATGCTTTTACATAAATCCTTGTATCTATCTCCAATTGCTGCATCAACAGATGTGAACATTTTAAGGAGTTTTGATACAAACTATCAAATCTGACCATATGCCTTTAAGGACCTTATTAAAAATACTAGTTTTTGGCACACATAGCTTTAATCTTAAGGAACTTCAAGAAGTCAGTACCCTATTTCCCTAAATGACCAGTTGTGTGAAAGCCTCTAGAATTCTTTTCTGTCTCACATTACATTCCTTAAAAAAAATTGTGTTTGCCTTTTGTGTTTGACAGACTATGGAACAGAGACATAAGGTACTTTGTAATATGGTTTCACTTAATAGTAAGGTCATCAAGCTGTTTATTTTTGGAAAATTGTGCCTGGTAAACAGTTGTAGCCACCACAATGAGACCTGAGGTAGTTCTGTGTTGGTATTTCCAAAGCTGTGCTTTATAGAATATATGGGAGCAGCTTCAAGTCAGTGTAGGCCTCACTTAAGATGGGATACATCCACTGTATACCTAGGATACATTTTTCTGTGAATGGCCCATGCCACATGTCCTGTTGGTGTGAATGACCTGGAAAGGGTCAGGGGAGGAGTTGGTACAGAGGGTAATTGGCATTTCTTCTGGGGACAGAACTTTGATGTATAAGCTCAGCTTTCTGCACAGACAGCTGTGTGGTCCCTAAACGAGTCTTGTCTTGTATGATTAATGTATACCAGGGGAACTCCTAATGGAATTAGGTACTTATCAAGATGAAGCAGTTGCTCTTCATTCATTCTTTTCATGTGCACCTGCTGCCTTCATAAGCAAACACCATTTCCCCTGTCTCCTTCAGCCACTATTTAAATTAAAAATATGAGGGCCTGCTATAGATAGGTTATTTCCAGAGCCTCCTGTATTGTAACACTGACTCTGTTCTATTCTAAGCACTGAGGAGATGGGCATAAGAGTAAGGATTAGCAAAATGATCTATAAGGATTGAAGAAACTTTACAAATAAAGTCCCAGCTTTTAATTTTATAGCACAGTCTCTGGCTTCAAATAACTTTAAATTTTGTTAGAATTAAGATACATACACAGGAAAAGATTAAACACCAGAACAACAACAAAACACCCAGCACTGGGCAGTGGTTTAGTGCCAGATGTGAAGCACCAAAAAGGAACTTGGGTGCCTCATGCTGGAAAGTTTTTGAAATTTTTGTTGTTCTTTTAACTAGGCTGTAAAGAATGAGTGAGATGAAAACTGGAGGCCATTCCTCCCAAGGGAGTGGTATAATTAAATGCAGAATATGTCTATAAACAAGGAGTTCTTCGGGCTGGTGTGAGGATTTATTAGAAAACCCACCTTTCTTTCACTTGACTGTGTAACTTGGATCTCTGTCTTGAAGCCCTTCTCTTAGCAAGCAGCAAGGCAAGTAATGTGTTGCAGAGCCTAGAGCATCTCTGTCACATGCTCTTTAGAGTTCAGAGATAACCAGCAAAGTCAAGGCTCCTCATTGTCCCCATGAACTCTTGGGGCCCAGCCAGTAGCCCACAGAGATAGATACTCAGGTGGTTTTCTAGAACGAGTATGGGCTCATTCTAGGATGACTAGGATGACTCGGATGACTCCTAGTCATCCCTAGGTAAAGTCCTGGCTAAAACAAAGTCTGCCTCTTTTCTGCAGGTCTTGCTTCCTGGGGAAATTTACAGCCCTGATGCCTTAAACTGCCCCTGAGCTCTCAGTCAGGCCTCATAAAGCTGCAGTCAGGCTTTATAAAACTGTGAAGTTATTGGCAGTAGCCCCTGGAGACTTTTAAACTTTCAGTGAAGTCATAGAGGTGTGGGCTGTAATTCAAGTAATTCACAAAAGATAAGAATTACAAACATTAAGACATAATACGTGCCTACCTTTTCAGATACTTAAAAAAAAAAATACCCATTTCAACTAAAAGCTGACACTTGAATACTATAGTTTGTTTTACTACCAGATATCCTTCCAGATGCTCAAAGACATTTTTTTCTATTTAGCCTGCCTGAAAGACTAACATTTATACTTAATTCCTTTGATCAGTTAGGAGATTACCCTTTATTAAAACGACTCTTTTAAAATTAAATAATTTATTTTTTTATTTTTTAAAGACCAAGTTTCACTCTGCTGCCCAAGCTAGAGCGTAGCATCTGTTCATAGGCATAATCATTGTGCACTGCAGCCTCAAATCCTGGGCTAAAGCCATCCTCCTGCCTCAGCCTCCTGAGTAGCTAGGATTACAGAGGTGTATCACCATGCCCAGCAAAATTAAATAGTTATCAATCATTTACATTACAGCTTACCTTAGTTGGGTAGGATTAGGGTGAAGGTGAGATGCATTAAGGTTTGGAGTGGTTAGTAAGAGAGATTGATAAATTTGCTTTGAAGTCAGCCCAGCATCTGACTTGGGGACCTGAGAAATTGCTGCTGTAGATGGGTCCCAACTCTTGCTTTTGAGTTAGGTAATATACTAGGATTCAGAAGTAGCTTCACAACTTCCATAGCAGTTGAGTGCTATGTTTTAAAAACATCAGCAAATTAGATAGGAAAGATGCCTAGACATAATATGTAACAGTTTAGAACCCTGGCTTGTATAATTGGGCAAAAATGGACATACTTATTGTACACAAACTCCAGCTTTGCCTTGGGCCCTGTGTCCGAAGTGGCGATGCCATTGGGCAGGCCTTTGTAAGTGTGAAAACTGGTTCCACAGGAGTTGGGCAAACAGAAAGTACATTTATTTCCTGGCTAAGCCTTACTAAAGTTTGGTTAAGATGTGTCTGGCCCCATTTTTTTTTTTTTTATGAGATTGTAGCTCTTCTGGAGAAAAGTTCTCTTTTATCCCTTAAAATTCCATAGTGTAGGGAAGAGTGTGAGATTTAGCTCTGATAAAGGGGGTCTGAGCTTGTGGGTTAGTTTTTTCCTCTGTTCTTTCTATCCCTACTTACTGAAATTACTTTCAACGGTTATGAACTATTACTTCTGCCTCATTTTCTTCCTGACCACTTGCTCCTAATTTGGTTTTCAGCTAATGACAATTTAATAAAATCCCATGAATACATTTGAAGATTTTACATTAGCCTTATAACACCATTTAATCAAAACTTCTTAGTACTTCACACTAATAAATTATATGTCTGTATTTTACCCAGAAAGTATTGAACTTCAATACCAAAGGGTTAAGTATACCTTTAAGTCAAGTAGTAGTTATCTGTTTAATAAATGCCTCTAACACTTGACTTGTTTGATTCAGTTTAATTTACTAATTTACATAATTCTTTTAAAACTCATGGCATAAATTTTTCTGTTAGGCAACTGTAAAAATTAAGGTATGTCTTAGAGTATAAGATTGTATAGTATATCTATACAATGAAATATTATGTAGCAATTAATTATTTATAAAAAATTTCCATAGTGTGAGAAGGTGCTTATGTAAGCTATATATGGGGCATGCTCTCAGCAATATTAAATATATTTACATGTGTGAAGAAACAGAAAAAAAGACATACAGAAAAGAAGTACACCAACTGTGGATAGTGAGTGATTTTGTCTGGATAAAAAGATTGTGAGTTTTACATTTTTATTTTTTATACTTTTTTCAGTTTTTGATGCTGACTGGGTATCACTTTTACAATAAAAAATAAATCCAGTATGGGGTGGTAAATCATGTTATCACCTACCTCAGTAAAGAGTTAAAATATATAGTGGACATTCAAGGTAAAATTAATGCTTTCTCTAAAGAGCCAGTGAAAAATTACCCATCATAAATTTTTAAAATTACCGAGAATTTTGCCATTTACAACTTTACTTTATATGTCATTGGGCAATATTCCCATAGATCAGTGTTTCTTAAATTGGGAATGCTGGTATTAACTAAAAGGTTTGCTACGACAGCTTGGAAAACAATAATTCACAGTTTTACAAAATTAATAGTAGCAGTTATGAAAATCCTAAAGCATTTTAGTTCAATGTCTTCTGAGATTGTAATTTTTTAAAATAAATCTTTTCTTATTGAAGTATAACACACATACATAACAATACACAATTCTTTTTTTTTTTTTTTTTTTTTTGAGACAGTCTCACTCTGTTGCCTGGGCTAGAGTGCTGTGGCATCAGCCTAGCTAACAGCAACCTCAAACTCCTGGGCTCAAGCAATCCTTCTGCCTCAGCCTCCCGAGTAGCTGGGACTACAGGCACACGCCACCATGCCCGGCTAATGTTTTCTATATATTTTTAGTTGTCCAGCTAATTTCTTTCTATTTTTAGTAGAGACTGGGTCTCACTCTTGCTCAGGCTGGTATCAAACTCCTGAGCTCAAATGATCCTCCCACCTCAACCTCCCAGAGTACTAGGATTACAGGTATGAGCCACCACAGCCCAGCCTGTGCACAATTCTTAAACGTATAATTTATGAGTTTTCACAAAGTGAACATACTTTTTAACCACTTTATTTTATTTTTGTTGTGCTGATATTCGTACTTGACAAAATTTTCATAGAAGTTCCACAAAAAGGTATATTGTTGGTTAGCATTCTGTGGTCTCCAGGAGTTATACTCTAGATTTTGTACTTTTTGGTCTCATAGCTGCATTAGCTCTTTGTATTTTTACAATTTTCAAGGAACTCTAAAATTTCACTCAGAATAAACTTTGTTATTCTTAGTTTGTGGTAGGAAAACTGGCTTTTAAAAATTAAAAAATGAAAATAAGTAATAAACACAAAATTATTGACCTCGAGCTTCTACGGATTTAATTTTTCTTTCATTCCCAACTGTGGCGTGTGTTTTGTCCCAGTCAGCTGGCTGTGTGGAACCTGATTCCTGTGCATCTGCATATGATGCGGCTTAGTTTGCTAATCTAAAGAGGCACATCAGGAGCCATCTGGAAGTGTGTCAGGCTCAGAAATCTGAGACCAAACTGGGAGCGCCTTTAGAGATCATCAGCCTAGAGTAGGAAACTGAGGCCTGGAAAGTTACAAGCTTTGCCCATCCAGGGTCATAGAGTTAGCACCAGAGCTGTGTCTAGACCCTGAACTTATACTCTGTTAATAAACCATGCTTAGTCCCTATTCTCATCCAAAAACTCACTCTTGCTACTAAAAACGCAGTCCTGAGACTGTGAAATCAACTTATCAAGAAAGATGAATTACCTAACACATTTTTTAGCCAAACTTCTTAATGGGAATAACCTGACAGCATCAACCTATTTTGGAATACATACCTTGGGTGACTTCAGGTGAATGAGAGTGTAGCAATGCTGTAAATGCTGATCTGTAATTGTTTAGAGCAGGGGTCCTCAAACTTTTTAAATGGGGCCAGTTCACTGTCCTTCAGACCATTGGAGGGCCAGACTGTATTTTAAAAAAAACTATGAACAAAATTCCTATGCACACTGCACATATCTTATTTTGAAGTAAAAAAACAAACGGGCAAAAAAACACCTGCATGTGGCCCACATGCCGTAGTTTGAGGATGCCTGGTTTAGAGTGACTCTGAGAGTACATTCAACTGGAATAACCCTGGCAATAGGGAAAGCGTAGTGTGATGTTGACTTGTGACCCTTCCCTGGGGAGCAAGGTATGTCAGGAGACCTAGCAGTACTTCTGGAACACAAGGTTTCTAGGCCATGCTCCCAGGCACTGGATAGGAGGACTGGCTACTGCACCTGCAAGGTGACCATCAGTGTTTTATGATTTGGGGTTTTTGTGATTTTTTTAAAGTTGCCTAAAGGCAAATAGGTAAATAAAGCTGCTCTTTGGTTTCCTAAGGGAGGTCAGGCAATACATACTGAGTAAGTGTTGATTACTGTGGTCGGCTCTGGGGATTGAGTGCTTAATAAAACATGTCTGTAAGGACTTAGTCTATAGAGCTGACAGTTCCAAAGAAAGATAACCATTGCCCTCCAGAAATCTTGGTTCTGTTAGTATAGTGGATTAGTGACATGCGTAAGAGTCTCATCAGAGCAAACTGACTTTACCTACCTGTGAGTTTGTATCCTGATGGAAAAAGTGTCTTGTAAGTCTCACATGGCAGCCACTCTTGGACTGACCTTCTGCACCACTCTCCACAGTCCCATCTGCCAGACCCATTCTATCCTTTCCTATTTTCTTCCATTCATCCTTAGAGGCTAAACTGATTGCTTGCCCCCAAATGTCTATGGCTGTTCTTGCCTTTGAGTTTTTGAGCATGTTTTCACCCTCATTTAGAATATCCCCACCCTCCCCTTCTGCTTCTCCAAATTCTGCCCAACCTTCAGGACCCAACTCAATCCTCACCTTTTCTGCTAATCCCTTCCCAGTCTTCTTTCCTCAGACTTGGGTAGCACTTCTTCCTCTACCATGCTGTGGATGACGTAGCTCCAATTTGGCCTAGGAGTAAAGAGAAAGGACTCTGGAGCTAGATTCTGGGTGACCTTGGGTTGCAACCTTTCCTGGCCTAGAGTTCTTCATCTGTAAAAATGGAAATAATAATTGTACTTGACCCAGAGTTGTACAGGTTAAATAAGCTCATACTATTAAAGTATATAGAACAGTGTCTGAAACATAAATTCTCATTAAATAGTTGCTATTATTATCATTCGTTCTAGCTTGTATTTATTTAATCATGAACTTCCATGTGTTATTGTTTAATCATTTTAATTGTTTATTTCCTGGCCTCTAATGAAATTGTAAAGTGAATTGTAAAGAAAGAGACTTGATTTTACACTTTTTGTTACCCTTTTCAGTATTACATTTGTATGTATATATGTATTATTACATGTGCATATATGTATGTATTCAGTATTACGTGTGTATATATGTATGTAATAGTTTCATTTTAAGCAATATGTATAGGTCCCCAATACATATCACATAAAACTGTGGTGCCCAACGCCTGGGCCAAGGACTGGTACTGGTCTGTGGCCTGTTGGGAATTGGGCCACTAACTGGGCCGCACAACAGGAGGTGACGAGCAAGCAAGGAAGCAAAATTTCATCTGTATTTACAGCTGCTCCCCATCGCTGGCATCACTGCCTGAGCCCTGCCTCCCGTCAGATCACTGGTGGCATTAGATTCTCATAAGAGTACGAACTCTACTGTGTAAACTGCATATACGAGGGATCTAGGTTGCACACTCCTTATGAGAATCTAACGTCTGATGATGTGAGATGGAGCTGAGGCAGTGATGCTAGCGCTGGGGAGCGGCTGCAAATACAGATTATCATTAGTAGGAATGTTTGACTGCACAATAAATGCGATGCACTTGAATCATCCCAAAACCATCTCCCCATTCATAGAAAAATTGTCTTCCATGAAACTGGTCCCTGATGCCAAAAACATTAGGGATTGCAGACTTAAAATGAAACTATTATTGTAATAAAGAAACTATATGGAACAGGAGTAAGGAACTGAGAAAAGATTGGCTTCAGTTCACAGTTGGAGTTTTCTTAATTCTTACAGCAAGTGATCTGTTCCTTTTTCATTGTTGTTGACTCTAATGAGCCCTTCTGCCACAAACACCAGAAGTATGAACATCATTTAGTAGCAATTTCAGAAGGTTGGTATAGACTGTTTGTTCTCCTTGGTCCACAGTGGGGAGGGAATTTCAGACAGTAATTCTGATCTATCAGAATATCTCAAAGCAGTAACTGGTGGGTCATGAGAGAGTTGTTTTTAACATTCTTCTCTTGCTGAGGGCAGGGGGAAGGGAACCTTCATCTTCAGCCACCCTCTTCCTCCCTATTCTCTTTTATCACCAGCTCAGATCCTCATAAACGCCATCTTCACCTATTAGTGTTCACAGACATTTGGGGGAAACTGAAAGTTACATCCTAGTTGGAAGAAGTGTGGACCCAGGTGGAATCACTCAATAAAATTAAGCCCGTTGTAGACAGGAGTTCTCATGATGATCATGAGAACTCCTGTCTAAGAGCTGCCAGCAGGGTCCTCTGCCATCCACCCAGCAGCCTGGGACCTCAGCCAGGGTCTCTCACAGCCCTGTGGGTGCCCTTTCCCAGGTAAAAATGCTGTGTTTCCTTCTCCTAGGCTGGAACAAGACATTAAAAAGTTAAAGGCTGACCTGCAGGCCAGTAGGCAAGTGGAACAAGAGCTCCGCAGTCAGATCAGCTCCCTCTCAAGCACCGAGCGAGGGATCCGCTCAGAAATGGGCCAGCTCCGGCAGGAGAATGAGCTGCTGCAGAACAAGTACGTGTACCTTTCCAACTTTGGCGGGAGCCCAGCAGCCTCACTGTTTCTCTTGTTTCCAAGGATTGGAGCACAAGATTTGTGGTGACAAAGGGACCCAGCTGAGAGGTTTTAACATAAAATGTTTAAAATACTTGATTTAGCACAAGATATTTGACATATTTATAAAATACATAAAAACGTATTTCATTGGAACAAAACAGTTTATTAACAGTGCTGTTTTGTCTTCTCTCATTAAATAACTTCTTAGTTTACAATATTAATAGTTATTAAGCTTTCGTGATGATAAAAGTAAAATTGACAAGTAGTTCTACCACAATTTGAAAATCTGACTCCTTTGAGGGAAGGTTTCCAGAGGATTAGACTACATTTACTTTGATTTCCAGAACTGAAAAATGGCATTGAACTTTGACTGATTTTATTTGAAGAGCAAGCAAAAAGCCAGCTCTTCTGTGTGAATTCCTTTAGGCTTTCCATTAATTCATTCTGGAATTACTTCTTGACTCAATGTGCATCTGTCCTTTTTTTTTTAAACTCTAAGCAATGTGTGTGGTAGTGATTACTATTATAAGCTCTGGGCTTTCCCCAATGACAGAGGAGTTCAACGTTTTCAGGAATGTAACCAAAAGCTAAAGCATTACAGGCAAATAACCTCTCTATTGCTTTTGATCAGCATTTGTGGTGGTCCTAACATTGATACACAGAGAACCTCCCAGTAATCTCATTTCATGTTGATAGGAAAAGCTGGGATGTGGGGGGTAGTAAGCAGGGAATATTGCTGAAATTTCTATCTGAAATTAAGCATCCTGTGACTCTAACCAAGAGGTCAGTTTTGGGATACTCTGAGAAAATGTCCTGCAGCTGGAAGGGAAAGGCTGCAGTAGGCTGAAGTGTAACTGTATTTAGGAAAAGAAAAACCATCTCTCTTCTACCCCTCACCTCAGTTTCAGTAGGGCTGGTCCCATCAGTAGTTCTTTGGTTAAATGAAGTTCTTTCAGGGTGCTCTGGGGCACTAGAATTAGTTCTATAATCATCTTCTCCTCTGTTAGATTTCTAAATTTGTTTTACCCTATTTTCTGGAATACCTTCTGTAAATTACTTACCTTAACAGAGCAGAGGCTAGGTCTGATTCTCTCTCTTGTAGGCAGCTTGTTTATTGGTGTTTAGGAATTATTTAAGAATAATGATAGTGTTTTACTCGAGCACTCTGGTAGTTGATGCTTAGGATTTGCTGTTCAACCTCCTGTTTACTTGGCCTTAAAGTGATAAAGAGAAGTCATGTTTCTCAAGGTTTACAGTATGCATTTCTAATTGTAAGACTCTATATGACAATCATTCTATATAGGTTACATAATGCTGTGCAAATGAAGCAAAAAGACAAGCAGAATATCAGCCAGTTGGAGAAAAAGCTAAAAGCTGAGCAGGAAGCCCGAAGTTTTGTAGAAAAGCAGTTAATGGAGGAGAAGAAGAGGAAGAAGTTAGAAGAAGCCACTGCTGCTCGGGCTGTTGCATTTGCTGCTGCTTCAAGGTATGTCCATGTCACCTGAGTGTTTAATCTAAGGTTGGCTTTCCTTGTACCAAGACAGACATGGGAATTTGATGCCTTGGGCAGGATTGGACATACAACAATCATGCATGGATGGATTGCTTTTAAGTACTGTTTTCTTAGCTGGTTTAAACTCCATCTCTGCAAGCTTATACTGTCTTACAACAGCTTCATCCTTTAGTGACCACATCTATAAAATGGGATGAGGGAATCACCATGCCTCCTGTACCTGGGAGGCAAAGTACTGTTCAGAAAAGGGTTTCCAGTCACTTTGTAAAACTGATAATTACTAATTGCTTTGAATAATTCCATCTGGAATTTTGTTCCCTTTAGAGCAGTGGTCTACAGCCTTTTTGGTACTAGGGGCCAATTTCATGGAAGACAAATCTTCCACGGACTCGGGGTGGGGTGTGGAGCTCAGGTGGTGATTCGTGGCCCGTTTCCTAACAGGTCACCACCCAGGGATTGGGGACTACAGCTCTGGAGAGCTATCATTACTTTCTACTCTTAGGTGTGTGTGTTTCTGGAATTCTTTGCTTAAAATGTAAAAAAGATAAAATTTTGGTTGCCCGAGCACTGTGTACTGACTGCTCATGTCTTTTTTGGATACCAGCAAACTGTCAGATGAGGTGAAAAAAAACCGTAAGTCTCTGTTAGATAGCATTAAATTGGTGGAGTGATGAAAATGGGGACTACCTCCTATACCATTGAAAAATATTCCTATATGCAATTATTCCAAAAACTGATATGTATGGAGAGAAGATGGTTAAGAGCCTTTGAGGGGCTTTTTGGGGTTTTGGTTTTTGAGGGGTTTTTTTGTTTTTTGTTTTTTTTTTTTACTTTATCACTTTTTCTTTGTGGTTTTTTTTTTTTTTTTTTTTTTTTTGCTTACTAATGAAGTCCATCTGCATGGTGGGGGATCAGTTATGGGATTGCAGAAACAGAGTGAGGGTAAATTGTTATTTATTTTACTTTTAATTTCCATCCTAATTTACATCTATGTGGTATGATTCAACTGTGATTTTTCCTTGAGTTTTGCTTTGTTGTATTAAACAAGTAATTTACTTGCCAACCTTTGGCGTGTTAATAGCCTTCTTCTGGCATTTGCAGAATAATTAGTGAATCATTTCACCTTTTAGGAAATAATAGCAAGTGAGAACTCTCTCCAGGATGATCCTGCCTTCCAGCAGGCCTCTAGACTACAGATGGCTGAGCCCACTTGGCCCATCATCTGTATAGACTTATAAGATCCTGACTAGCCTGCCTAGGCTGTGGGTTGTTTGTTTAAAGATGTGTAAGCATTTCTGAAGCAGGAAATTTTCCTTAATAGTCATCTAGTGTGGCCTCTGCTCTCCTTAATTCATCTAGGACCTACCCTTTTAAAAAAAATTCCACCAACGAAGATACAGCAGTTCCTTAACCATATTGTTTAGTGTCTCCGATGCCTAAGAATCAGATTGATTTCAGTGTCTACCCCAGATCCCTTTTGCTTCCAGTCAAGTTTCTTTGTTTTGGCCTTATCCCTGGACCGTCTCTGTTTGCCATCACTTATATAGAGCTGTTTTTATTTATTTATTATTATTTTTTTTGAGACAGAGTCTCGCTTTGTTGCCCAGGTTAGAGTGAATGCCATGGCATCAGCCTAGCTCACAGCAACCTCAAACCCCTGGGCTCAAGCAATCCTCCTGCCTCAGCCTCCTGAGTAGCTGGGACTACAGGCATGCGCCACCACGCCTGGCTGATTGTTTCTATATATATTAGTTGACCATTTAATTTCTTTCTATTTATAGTAGAGATGGGGTCTCGCTCTTGCTCAAGCTGGTTTCAAACTCCTGACTTTGAGCAATCCACCCGCCTCAGCCTCCCAGAGTGCTAGGATTACAGTTGTGAGCCACCGTGCCCGGCTGAGCTGTTTTTTATTCTTAAGTAAATCTCAGGGCATAAATCTCTCACTGGACCTTCCTTTTTGGAGTGTTTTGGAACCCAAACAGTTTGGCAGCTTTCAACTGGCCATTTCCATCATCTCTTTTAGCTTGTCCTTATTATAGCTCTGAGAAACAGCCTAATGCTGCGCCCTTCTTTTTCTGTTTACTTTGGTCTCGTGGCAACTCTGTGACTATAGAAAGGTGAAATCCCCAATGAATAGCCCCTCAAAAGTGGGAAAAAAATTTTTTTAGTTCACTGCCACCTGCTGGAGCTAGCCTGTGTTCATCTCTGTCTTGCTCAGCTTTGTGTGCATGGTCCCAAGTCACTGTGGCCTGTTGGGAAGTTTGCTGGATTGGGAAGCTAGAAAACCTCACTTCTTATCCCTGGTCTGTGACCTAAAACCAAGGTGACCTGGGACTAGTATTTTATTTATGTAGCCTTAGTTTTTTATCTGGAAAATGGGATAATATACTCAAGGTCGTTATTACAATTGAAAGGTATAGTATGGATAAGGTACCTAGCTTAGTGCCTGGCTCATATAGACACTCAACTCATGATAATTATTTTAGATCATTGTTGAAATTATCAAAGACTAGCATGAACAGACTGAGCCAAACGCTAAAACCTGACAGACTCTGGAGTATAAAAGAAATAGCAGTCCTTCAATATAAGTAAACCTATAGTCTTTTAAATCATTTTATTTCCTTCTCTTCTTTCTCAAAAGGGGAGAATGTACCGAAACCTTACGGAATCGGATCAGAGAGCTAGAAGCAGAGGGCAAGAAGCTCACGATGGACATGAAGGTGAAAGAAGACCAGATCAGAGAACTAGAACTAAAAGTCCAGGTAATAGAGGAACAAAAGAATTCCTTTGTACTTGAATTCCTCTTTCATGCTAGACTTGTGCTCTATGTTGTAATGTGGAGATGATGTCTTTGATATAGACAAAATACCATTGCATCTGATAATCTCTATGTGACAGAAAATATTTGAAGCTCTACTCTTGTCCAGCTCATTTGAAGTCATATTTAATATAGCCAGATTCTAATACAAGCCAGAAATGTTGATAGTCCCTTGACATGTTTTATACCAGGATTTGATGAACCACAGATTCATTTAACTTTTTCAGGCTATAGGCCAGATTAGTGTTATTTGGAACTAACACATCTCTTCTTAGCCCTAACCCGCTGTCCATTGCCAGGGAAGCGACCCTCCTGAGTGGCTCTGAGGCTTATAGATTATGGTTCTTAGCAGCGCATAATAAAGAAAGGTTCTAGCACTATACACATAGCCAGGTTTTGGGGCTATGTACCATAGCCAAGTATTTGGCATTTAAAACTAATGTCATGTATTGTAAAGTTACAGTAATTCGAATCACGTAGGACTGGTAAGAAATTACTGGCATGTTAGTGGAATAGAGTAGATGACCTGGAGACAAAACCTAAAGCATGTGGTAAAGGTGGCATCAGAGATAGATGGAAAAGGTGAGGATTAGTCAGTAAAAGGCTTTAGAATAGCTGGATAACTGGAAACAAATTAGAAGCTCATTTTATATCACATGAAAAGAAATTCCAGATGAAGAGTTGAATGCAGAAAAAAAGAAGAAATGATTTTTTAAAAACTAGTTGAAAATATAGTAGAATTTATTTGATCTTGAAACAGGAGACTTTCTAAACATAAAAGCAATGCAAAAAATCACAGGATAATAAAGAAAAAATCAATAGGGGAAGGTGCAGATATTATAACAAATTTTATGAAGAAAGAATATTCTTAATATGTACATAGATCATAAAAATTGCTGAGAAAAGCTCAAATATGGAGGAAAATAGGCTAAGGATATGAACAAATAATTTACAGAAGAAATATAAATGGTAAAAACATAACAATATATCCTCATCAGTCATAAAAGATAAGCAGATTAAAATTAGATATGGCTTGAAATTAGCAAAGAATTTTTAAATGATAACATCAATTTTTGTGAAGATGCAGCAATATAGGCCTCATATATTGCTGGTGGAAGTGTAACTTTCTAGAAAAGACCATGTACTATTTTAAGTATTTCTTTGTAGTAATCTAGCCTAAGGTAAATATTTTAAAATCTCACCAGTGATTGTTGTACAGAGATGTTCATAGTGGTGGTATATATATTAAATGCAAAAAAAAATTGGAAACAATTTTAATAGTGGGAGATCTGTTTAAATTTTGGTATGTAAACATTCAGGAATATCATACAGGCAATAAAAATTTTATTTCCAAATATTTGAAATTAAGTTTAAAAGACCATATACAAAACTATATATATGGCATTGTTTCAGTAAAAGATAAAACATGCATAAAAAAGACTAAAAATATATCAAATTTTTCATTATTGGTATTATGGGTAATTTTCATGTTCTTTAAACTTTTCCATATTCTAATAAGTTTAGATTTCTCTCTTAAAAAGAAAAAATTTAAGTATCTTTATAAATTAATTGGCTACATTGCCAGCTATTTTAAGTGGGCTAATTCTGCAGTATGCCCTGTCAAAATAATTAAAATTTTTGGTGCAAGCAGCATTACAGTAACATTTGCAAGTTGCCAGCAAGGAAAAAGTGCTCCATAGTTCTGAATTAGGCTTTTAAGAAAGTGTTTTGTTTGGAAGCAGAGCCCATAGTTATCTAGACACATGCCCAACACAGTCAAATGATTATCTACTAAATGTTTTTCTGTGTGCATACCACCATATAAGTACATTTGGCACTTGCTTTAAGTAGTAAGGTCTAAACCCACGAAATACCAGAATTGTGTGTTCCAGTGGCCAGGCCAAGAAAAGTGGGTTTTACTTTGTGATTTCAGGCTAACTTACAGACATAGATGCCAAAAGTACCTTGTAGCATTGCTGTTTTGATGATATTGATAGGAGCTTCGGAAGTATAAGGAAAATGAGAAGGACACCGAGGTGTTAATGTCAGCCCTTTCAGCCATGCAAGACAAAACGCAGCACCTGGAAAACAGCCTAAGCGCAGAGACGAGAATCAAGCTGGACCTGTTCTCTGCACTGGGTGATGCAAAGAGGCAGCTCGAGATTGCCCAAGGTAGGAGCGCACAGGCCCCTGGTGAGGTGGTGTGAATGAGAATGCACAGGGATGCGGAGGGCAGATCTCCCCTTAGAACTCTGGACCAAAGGGCATTTCAGTTTTCTCTTCAGGTGTTTTGGTAAGTGTCCAACACTGAAATGTAGAAACCATCACATTAAGTCATACATATTTTGAGATGAGAACATGTCAAGTGTAGTGCATACAGAGTAAAGTATGATTTCTATGTTCAAGGAGCTCACTTGTTGAAGAAGTAGAGAACCACAGGGTCGTGAAAAGGTGCTTCGGCACAGAAGTTAGATGGAGCCTGCAGGAACATAGAAAGAGGCAGGGACTAAAGCAGTCTGGAGAGCTGAAGAGGGCTGTTTCCCAGGGGAGCTGATGTCTGAGGTAGGACTTGAGGAAGTAGTGTGGTTGGGGATGGGGGTGAGGAGTAGAGAGGCATCTGAACAGAAGAAACAACTTGGGCAAGGGCTAGGAGGCTAGGTGGGGCCTAATGTGTTGCGAGCTGCAGCTGGCTCTGCTTGGCTGGAACAAAGGTTGCAAATAAAGGAAAAGTGGGGGAGAGTCTGGAAAAGAGGCCATCCAGTTGGCAGATATTTACTGAGACCTACCATGTGCCAGGCATAGTGAGAGTCCCTGAGGATACAGCCCTTGCAATGACAGATGATGAACAAGCCAGTAGGGAATATGTCAGATGGCAGTAGATGCAATGACCAAAATAAAGCAGTGATGAGACAAGATATGTGAGTGTGTAGGGCTCTCCTTTTGATGTAGTAATCACCAGAGAGCCCTTGGCTAGGGAGTATTTGAGAAGAGAATGAAAGGAAGAGAGTGACCCTTATAAAAAGCTAAAGGAAAGCACTTCTGGGGAAGGAACAGCACATGCAAAGCCCTGAAGAGGGAGCATGGGTACAGGTGCAGCCTAGGTGATGGGGAGAGTTATTGGAGGCAGGTGTAGCAACAGCTTTGTGGCCCATGGAAAGATACTGGGACTCTGAGTAACATGGGGAGCTCTGGAAGGCTTTTGAATGGAGGCCTAATAAATTTGGATTTTATCTAACAAAGTAATTAGTCTCCTAATCAATTAGAGTACTAAACTGAAGAGTACTGAAAAAATAAAATATGGACTACTAAATAGAGTACTGAAAAGAACTATATTTCCTTTCAAACAATTGACTTAGTGGAAGGAAAAGAATATTTCAAGTGGGGTGCGGTGGTGTGCATTGATAGTCCCAGCTACTTCGGAGGCTGATGTGGGAGGATCACCTGAGCCCAGGAGTATGAGACTAGCCTGGACAACATAGTGAGACCCTGTGTCTTTTAAAAAAAAATAGGGGGCCAGGCATGGTGGCTCACGCTTGTAATCCTCGCACTCAGGGAGGCCGAGGCGGGAGGATCGCTCAAGGTCAGGAGTTTGAAACCAGCCTGAGCTAGAGCGAGACCCTGTCTCTACTAAAAATAGAAAAAAATTAATTGGCCAACTAAAAATATATAGAAAAAATTAGCCGGGCATTAGTGGCACATGCCTGTAGTCCCAGCTACTCGGGAGGCTGAGGCAGGAGGATCACTTGAGCCCAGGAGTTTGAGGTTGCTGTGAACGAGGCTGATGCCATGGCACTCACTCTAGCCTGGGAAACAGAGTGAGACTCTGTCTCACATACATGAATGAATGAATGAATGAATGAATTGAATGAATGAAAGAATTTCAACAGGGACTTACATAGTAGCCACCCTCTATGCGAAACATCGTCCTAGAAGCTCCAGAGGAGAAAAAGACGAATACAATACAGTATATGAATTTTGGTCTTAGAGACCCTGTTACACTCTTAAAATTACTACTCCAAAGAGGTTTATTTAAAGTGGATTATATCTTTCAATATTTACCTACTAGAAATTAAAACTTAAAAAACATTTATTCATTTTGTTTTATTTTTTTT